>JAEIIG010001569.1:0-42046 GCA_018904695.1 Drosophila parvula
TTTCATTTATTTATTTATATATATTATTATATAATTGTTTTATTATTTATACACCGCTACTTATTAACTATTTTATTATATTTAAAAAATAATAAATCTAAGAAGATATTAAGAGCATTTCATAGCGAATTATAGCTTATATTAGATGATGCTTCGCCAGTGCATCTGCCAATCTATTAGACCCTATCTTTCACCTGTGTTCATCTTGCCTACTTGTTCACCTGCCGCCCCTTCTCATTAACAACTCACCCTTTATCCAGGGCCACCCCTACCTTTCCCCACCCTTGCGAGCGGTTCAAAAACTTTTTTCATTTAGTTCAAATTGCGTAATTTTCATTAGTTTGCTGGTTTTGCCGACAAATTAAGAGCTTCTGCCGCTGTCCTGCCCAGGAGCCTGCACTGCACTTCACATATCCTCCCCAACGGCGAGTGCATCCTAACCAAAGTGCGTATCTGTGAGATACGCATGCAAATACATATATATTTGCAGCCTGCAGGACCAACCCGATGTGATGTGGTTTTTCAATTTCTCTCTCTCGGTTCTTTTATTTTTTTTAGTCTTTTTGTACGCAAATAATTGTGAATTTTTCCCCCCTGCCCAAGCGGTTTATTGTTTGGTTTGGTTGCGAATCCTCTTTTTTTATTTGTATATTTTTTTTTGCCCTGCCCTGAGTATACATATTTTTTATTTTTAATTAAAAGCGGAAGTAAAAGCTGGGGGGCATATGGCCAAAGGGGGGGAGGGTTTATGGTTAGAATTTGTTGGGTTCGGTTGGGTTTGGGTTCGGTTTGGTTTGGTTTGGCGACTTGTCAAGTGTGCGTATGCACTAAGGGAAATTTCTAGCTTAATTTGGGGATCACTCCACCTTGAGAATATTGTTTTTATTGTGTTTGCTAGATATACAAAGTTTCCTGAGTGTTAAACTTTATTTTAATTATAAAGTTTAATACTTATGTTCTAAATAATATTAAGGAGAGTATTCTTTATCTAAAAAGTATAGCACTTCTTTAATCTAAGATTACATTTCAAGAACAAACCCATTTTGGGCCATGATACCTATTTATTTAAAATTAAAATTGTTAATCCGAGTGTACCTTGCTTGGAGCTGGGCACTTTGGCCATTCATTTCGCAGTGTAGTGTTTTGCTAACAATGCGAATTTCAGGGCATTGTTGCAGCCACGCCCCCCTACGACACATCCCTTAACCTCCACAAACACCCTAACCCCCCACTCCTCCACTCTCTAAACACACGCACACAGGGAAACGCATCAAATCATCAGCGGCGATTTCAGACAGTCATCAGATGAAATGTCAAATGCGTTTCCCCGTGCCCCACACGCATACACACACACACACGGCCAAGTGGGCTAACACAAACAGATACTGGTAATGCCAACTGTGCTAACTGGTAGCTGGTTAAGGCTGCCACCGCTTAGAGCGGCACAAACTAAACCAAACTCAACAACAATAAAAACATGGCAACAATTCACCAGCTGAAGGGTTTTTCAAATAACGAAAAAAAAAAAAAAAAAACGTAGCGCTGGGAAAAAGTGCGGTGGAGTGGAGCAGCGGAAAAAGGGAAAAGTCAGGCGAAAAAAAAAAAATGGAATCGAGAAAATTAAAACAAAACAAACAGAAAAACGCATCCTCAACGTCGTCGGATGCAGGGATGCACTGGGGGGAATTTTGGAGGAAATTGCAGGTATTTGTTCCAAAAAATGTTTGTAGTAGTTATTAAAAAAATGTAAGCAAAAGAAGTTTAAGTGTCACAGGAAATGACACCGATTTTAGAAGAAGAGACAAGTTTTTGAGAGCTAATAAGGTCCTTAATGCAGTGTTCTTTCCATTATAAGTAATATTCAACAATTAATATTAATAAGCTTCAGTTTGGCATTAGCCTTTTTTATGTGGATTTTAAAGGGTCCCTAAAGGTCTCATTGTTTTCACAAATTGTATCCTTATTTCTTTATAAAGAATTGTTAAATTGTTAAGGAAATTCCCATTACTTCTCTAGGCTTTATTCTTGAGGTTCTTCATGTTAATGTTAGATCTAAATTTTCCGTATTACCTTATATTTTTCCCGCAGTGTATTGCCTGAATCCTGCATCATCCTTTGGCCGTTATGCCCTGCTCTTGCCAGCTCGCTCTGTTCCACGTTCCACGCATGAAGAGATTTCGGTTTAGCTTTTGATTGACGAACTTGGCTGGCTCGTTGTTTGTGCCTCCTTCCTCTTCAATCCGCATCGCCATCCTCTCTCAATCCTGCCATACGCTGCCGCTTTTCACTCAAACTCATCAACGTCAGCGACGCATTCAAATCGTTTTGATGGACTTCTCAGCCTTATCCCCTCATTCCATCATCAGGCTTACGCAGTGCATCCTGGCACAAGAACAAAACAGCAACGAAAACAAAAAAAAAAAAAAATCACAGAAGCACAGAAATCGAGAAATGGGTAAAAAGTGGAATGAGTCTGGCACAATATTTGTATTTTACGCAATTTTTACTGACGACGACGACTGCCATCATGTCTGAGTGACTGCGAGGGAGTTGGCTCCATTTTCTGCCGCTGCTGCTGCTGCCTGATTTGCAAACCGATTTGTTACATTGTTCCATGTCAGTCAGCGCATTGTTGATTATCAGTATCAGTAGTCCTTTATGGGTTTGGGGGGCGCCCTCCACCACTGAGAATTAAGCCTCCTACACACAGCACTCGCATTCATTGTGTTTCGGCCTTTTTCCAGCTTTTTTTTTTTGCTGATTGAAAGTTTGTGCGACAATTGTTGTGGTTATAGGAAATGGTCCAGAGTCTAATTAAACAAAATGCAAACTCGGCACAAATGGTGCGGAAATATTTGGATGAGGGGTGGGATTTCCATTTGCTATTAATTCTTTAGTCACGGATTTGCATTGAGTATTTTTTAATAATTTTCAATGTGTAATTATTGTTCTGTTTTAATAGCAAATATTCCATTTTCCCCAAGAGCACTTATTAGGGAATTAATAATCATGATCAGCATTTCCTTTATTTTATATTTGCAAAGGTTGTAACCAATTTCCTTTCAAAACCATCTCCTTAGGCCTATAATGCTCCCTCTAATAATACCCGATAAATCCTTTAATACTTTCCACTGTAACGCCTTCTCACAGTTAATTTACCATAAAATATGCCCAGCGGCAGGAAGAACAGGCGCCAGGACTAGCTGCAATTAAATTAGCCAAATGAAAGTTTGGCCAGCTTGTGGCAGGGATTCTGTTCTGTTTTTTCGGGGAGAGAGAGAGAGAGGTGGGAATAAACTGTTGCCAAAAAGTTTTAAGCTGCGTTTGAGGCTTGCTTTCGCACCCGAGCAGAACAGAACTTTGACGAGGAAAGTTTCGAGTGGCGCTTGTCTTGTTTCATCTTCTCTCATGGCCATAATCCGGTGACGTCAACTGCGGTTAGCCGGATTCCCCACTTGTAAATGAGACCCCAGTCGGTTCCGCAAAGTTTTTGCATATTTTCCCATCAGATATTTTGGGTCACTTTTTGGTGTAAACTAATCTGCCAAACTGGTTGTGTGTGCCAACTTGTTGCATGTGTGGGTAAAGGACCATTTAGCTCGTTATACGGTTTATGTCCTTGTGGTCGTTTTGGTTTAGCATTTAGCTTGTGTGTGCCTGGGCATTTCAATGGGTTTTTGATAACCGAAAGCACACTTGTTTAGTGTCAGTTTCATTTAATTAGTTCCGGGGCCATTCAGTAATCTTTATTGCCACAGATAAAAAATACGGAAATACACTTTTCTGGTTTTATACGTGAACTAAGCATTATTTTTGTGAAAAAAGATTGAAGAACTTTTTGTAACCGATCAGTTTCTGCATGAAATTCAGTTTGTTAAGGTGCCTTACGTTAATATCTTTATTAAGCTAAAATTAACCTATTAAATACTGTAACTAATGCTTCGGTCTAATAGTACTAAATTACTCTTGAGGTTGACGAGGTCTACAAATCATGTGGCAAATACTTGCTCCTGGTTTTTTATGCATTTTCATTTGCACAAACATGTACTTGGAAGCCTTTGCCAATTTGTCCTCGACTTATACAAATTTAACCAGCACGAATATAGCTCATGCGAGATACGGATTAAAATATACTAGGGAGCACATTTCGAAGAACGAAATTCACGGTCACAAATTAAACCAACCGGACATACCCCTCATGAACTATTTAGTGAGGGCGGAGTTCAGGATTTATCGAGCCGACATAGAGCTGGCACTTGGCGCCTTTTTGTACAACGATGTAAGCTAACAGCGATTACGTAAAAGAATATCGTTATTATATAAATCGTTTTTCTACTACTCTCTAAGGTGCACAAAAAGTTAATCATTTCCGGCGAAGATCTCATAGCATTCCAGGATTTTATAGAGCTGCTGGTTGCATTTGAGCCCTATGACGAACGATTTCTTAACTTTCTTAAAGACTTGAGTGATTGGCTGGGATCAGCCTTCAGGATATTTGGATATGAGGTAGGGAGGCCTATCGATATTGTATTGATATTGATGATAACTTTCTTATTTGTGTTGTTATCTAGAGGCTTTTCCTCTGGATCTCTTAAATTCCTTTACTTTTGTCCGTATTTAATATAATCATTTCATTGTCAATACACGAGGTTGCTGATTGGACCGAGTGCTGGGAGTCTAGATTCGGCATAATCTTCAATGCCCATGACTATGTGGGATGCCATGGATCGCAGCCTCATATGCGTGGCTTTCCCTGCGCTTTGTGGCAACTCTTTCACTTTTTGACCGTGCAGGGATCCGACCTCGGCAATGGCTGGTTCAAACCGCCCTTCAAGCCGGGCTACGTTATCAAAACCATTACCGACTTTGTCGAGTTCTTCTACGAACCAATATGTGAGGAGTGCGCTAAACGCTTTAAGGCTCTAGCAAAGCGAAAAAAGTTCAATGTATTGGATCACGACGAAGAAGTCTTTTGGATGTGGGAACTCCACAACGATTTCAACAGATGGTACGGCTCAACGGGCCGGGATTCCCTTTTCCCCAAGACGCCGTGGCCAACCATACCAATTTGTCCGTCATGTAGAAAAGAATATAAGAAAAACCATTGGAAACGATTTGGGGTTCTGGCATTTTTAAAGCGTGTCTATCAACAAAAGAATCATAACACATTACGCCTCAACCAACCAGGGATATACAATAATCTTACGCAGAGACTGAGAGATCCTTCTTCCGAGTCGTGGAATTGTTTGGAGTTACGAAGATCCATCGGAAGATTTAGGAAATTTAGAAAAGGAAGATTTAGGAAATTTAGAAATGAAAGATTTATGAAATTTAGAAAAGAATGAATTGGGAAATTTAGAGAAGAAAGAATTGGGAAAAATTTAGAATATAATTGATTAATATATATAGAATTTATATTTGGAACTTTTTCTAAAAGGTCTAATGTGCAGCATGGATTTAAAACACTTTATATAGTTAAGAGACTCTTTTTGTAACTTCTTTGTAACTCAAACAAAACTTTACTAAATTTATTTGAATAAATTGTGTATATTAGAATTAAAAATGATCATGACATTCAGCTTTATCATTAGAATACGGGTGATGTGGAATATATAATATAATTGGAATGTCCTGGTTAACTGGGTCTTTATGCTTCTTTTCTTTAGCCTTTAGAAATGTTTACACTTTATATTATTTCGAAATCTTGGAGTTGAGTACCTTTAGGCTCAGTTTTGCTGGCCTCTACTTGCTCTCCTCTTGATTTCTAAATTACTTCAATCGTGTGGTTAGATTATGTTCATCATGTCCTGAAAAATATGTTAAATAATGCCTAATGTAGTTCTATCTACTAACAACAGCTGAATAGATTTCCTTTTGTTATTAATTATATAAGACAAATGAAAAAAGAACTCTAACCCACTCTGACCTTCGGCTATACGAAGATCGTAAAAAGAGCTTAACAGCTTAACAAAAAAAATGAGCTCAGAGAGCACGAGAGCTGGCAACCTTAAGAGGTTTTTTGGTAAACAAACCACGCGCAACGAGTTTGTTTCGAACTGTTGCTCTCTCTCAATCATTGTGCCAGTTTGGCATTCCATCAATCACGTTATGTAGATCTCGAAATACTACAATTTATTGTATTGTCAAACTTGTATTTTAACCTACAATTTCGCGGAAATTCAATTATTGTGTGAAATTTAATTTTCATCGCTGTAAATTAAGCGAATTAAATTGAGTTGACACTTTCCAGCAGGTAGCAGAGTAGCTCTCCGTTCAGTACTTAACAAATTCCCAATCGACGATCTTGGGTTTCGTAATGTTCTCTTATTCAGTTTATATTGTCTTGTGCGTGACGTCACTTATTGTAATTTCAAATTGTGATGACGAGAATGGCTCCTCGAGAACCCTGTACGACATGGAAGATAACATTGAGATGCTGAACTCCGCCACGTTGCCAGCAGCTATAAATGCTCCGGGCATGGGAAAGCTGGTGCAGTTTTTTAACATATTCTGTGGCAACTGTCGCCGGTTTTCACCCACTTTCAAGAAATTGGCCCGAGACCTGCACAAGTGGAACACCATCCTCCGGATCTATGCTGTTGACTGCGCACAGGAGGAGAACGTGGCTGTGTGTCGAAAGTTCAAAGTCAGAAGGACTCCTACATTACGTTTCTATGGGCCCAATTATTTAAGGAAGCGCGATGGTATAGGGGCAGAAATACCAAGTCAGAATGCAGATGAGATTGTATTCCTGCTATCCGAATTTCTGGCGATGAATAGTTACACTGGAGCGAAGACGAGAAAACCGATCTTTGAATATCTCAATCAGATCGAGAGTGTACCAGATCACTTCCCCTCCTTGGGTTACGATGCGGAATATTTGTTGCTCATCCACCAGCCAAACGATTCGAGCATTGGCAGAGATACGATCCTGGATCTGCTTCCCCATCCTGCTGTTGCCGTTCGGATGGTACAGGATACCGAACTCTTCTGCAAGTTTCAACCGCTCTGTCAAACCCAGGTATTGGCTCTCTTCGATCAAATGGGAGAGCTGCATCCACTGGCTCCGGTGAACGAGTCCAGCGCAGCCTATGTATCCATTGTCGAGGAGTTTCTTCAACAAAAAGGTCACACAAGGATGCCGACTCTTCCCACACTTCCACCAAACTTTGAGCCCCTTCCGTATGGTTACGATCGGATCATTTTAGATCATGTCCTCAAGGAACCGACTACCACCGTCTATCGAGCCGATCTGGAGCAGGCGATCGACAAGCTCCTGCACGTCCAGCTGCCAAAGAAGTCACTTATAAAAAATCAGAGTTTTAGAGCCTTAGCCAGCCTCATTGGAATCCTGAATGACTTTAATCCCTTAAACGTAGAAGGAAAAAAGCTAATGAGGAACCTCAACCGTTGGCTGAGGACTGTTCGGAGTGTTAGGGGAGCCGTTTTCGCCGACAAATTGAAGGCCGAGGAGAAGAATCTGGGAAAGATCTTCAAGGCGCAGCACTTCGTTGGCTGCATTGCCACCTTGCCCTTTCTACGCGGCAACACCTGTTCATGGTGGACACTGTTCCACTACCTGACCGTGGAGGCAGCCAAGCGCCCAAACCAATCAAAGCCAATTACCGTTCTGCTGTGTCTTCGCGGGTTTGTCACTTTCTTTTTTGGCTGCACCGACTGTACCCAGAAATTCCTGGAGATGGCCAAGCGACGGGTCCTGGTTTCGGTTAAGACCCACGACCAGGCGATCCTCTGGCTGTGGGAGGCCCACAACGAGGTCAATCAGATGCTGGGAGATGACACGACCGAGGATCCCGCGTTCCCCAAGATACAGTTTCCCAGCGAAAAGGATTGCCCCAAGTGCCGCGATTCAAGCGGTGGTTGGAACCAGCCCGAAGTACTTACGTTCCTGAAACGCATCTATGATATACGTAATGTTAGCTTTTTTGGTTTACCAACTATCAATGGATATGCGTAAAGAAATCTTTTCTCGCATCCTTACCTTGAAATACGTATGTACATTCGTCATGAGTTGTTTCATCGGAATTCCTGCCTCGAACTTGCCTGAATTGAAGCTGTTTACCTCTATCCACTTGGCCGAAACCAAATTAATAACAAAAATGTATATTTGTGGGTGTCTAGAATAGATGGCAGAGTCATCAAATTGAAAATAAAACCTGTTTTGAGAGAACGCGCGAGATATGGGGGATGGGGGAGATTGAGGATTAAGCAGCTCGAACCCAAACGCGACTATAATTACTAAAGAGCCCCTGCCTTTGAATCAGTTGTGGTGGCCCATTTGACTCGTGAGCACCGTGTGTATTGAAATGAATCCGCCACCGATCAGCCAGGTTCTCCTCCTGCTGCTACTGCCGCTCTCCCTCCTGCTGCTGCTGCTCTGTGCCACCGAATCTTCAGTTTCGGCCAGCAGAATCAATGACAGAAAGTCACCGAACGAGGTCAGTCTCTACAGCGAGTCTGACAATGTGGAAATGCTCGATAGCGAGTCGCTGAGAGCGGCTCTGGTGTTGGACGGTGACCGCAGCAAGCTGGTGCAGTTTCTCAACACCTTTTGCGGCGATTGCCAACGCTTTGCCCCGATCTTCAAGGGCCTGGCCCGCGACCTGTACAAGTGGCACTCCATCCTCCAGATCTATGCCGTCGACTGTGCCCAGGAGCGGAATGTGGAGGTGTGCCGAGAGTTCGATATCCGCCAAACGCCCACGTTGCGCTACTTTGCCTTGGACTCCTACAAGCATAATCATAGTCTGGGCCTGGATATTCCCAGTCAGGATCCGAAGGTAATTACCTCAACCCTGGCCGACTTTATATCCCGAAACGAGCAGCCCAACTTTGCGCCCCTAAAGACGGATGATACTGTGGACACCATATTTAAGAGACACCTAGCTCTCGGCACCCCAGTGCAGTTCATTGCTCTAGTGTTTCAGCCCAAGGATTTCGTGATAGGCAGGGACACTCTACTCGAACTTCTGCCCTACAAAGAGGTGGAAGTGCGCATCGTGGAGAATCCTGTGGTCTTTGCCAACTTTGGCCTGACAGATCCCGACTCAAAGTTAGTCATCATCGATCGCTCGGGAAAGACTGAGAACCTATCCAGCAGCGAGGACACAAGTGCAGCCTATGCCGCCGCTGTCGGGGAGTACTTGGAATCCCTCGATTACAAACCAGAGCCACCACTACCCATCGCTGTGGTCTCAAACATGACCGAATTCTTGGATCAGCAGAATCAGGCCATCATAACGGAGGTGCTAAAGCCACCGAAGCGGGTATATCGCGCCGATCTGGAGCAGGCCATCGATAAGCTCCTCCACATCGAGCTGCCCAAGCCGCCGGTCTTCGAGGGCAACAACTTGACCGCCCTGAAGAACATCATAACGGTGGTCAGTTATCTTAATCCCTTGAATAAGGACGGCAAGCTGCTGCTGAGCAACCTGCGAAGTTCTCTGAGCAAGACCAAGACGATGACGGGAGCTCAGTTTGCCGAAACCGTGGAGTCCCTGGAGAAACCACTGAAGAAGGTCTTCAAGGGAAGGCGCTACGTGGGCTGCATTGCCTCGCGTCCCTTTCTACGCGGCTTCACCTGCTCGCTCTGGACCCTGTTCCACTTCCTAACAGTAGAGGCAGCCAAGCCGCCGTACTACTTCAAGCCTGGCTCTGTGCTGTTGGCTGTTCATGGATTTGCCAAGTACTTCTTCGGCTGCACGGATTGTTCCCGGCACTTCCAGGAGATGGCGAAACGAAGGCGCCTGGCCTCGGTCAAAACCCATGACGAGGAGATACTGTGGCTGTGGGAGGCTCACAACGAGGTCAATCAGCGTGTGGCTAATGACTCCACCGAGGATCCCAAGTTTCCCAAGATTCAGTTCCCCAGCCAAGAGGAATGCCCCACATGCAGGGCTAGCAATAGTTCCGAGTGGCAGACTTCAGAAGTTCTCAAGTATTTGAAAGGCTTGTACGATAGAGAAAATTTGAGCTTTTACGGTCTGCCCACAGCTCAGGGATATGATTGAAAATTCACTTTTAATAGGTTTTAACAATAACAGTATGATTTAAGACGTTTCTGCACTTTTACTAGTGTTTTTTGTACGTAAATAAAAATGTTTTACAACTTTTTAAGGTTCTCACTCGCTTACAATTACGTTTTCTTTACTTTCGCTGGAATTATCTGAGCTTTTGAAGTTTTTATTCTGTGAAATTGTGATTTGTAAGGATTGGCAACGGTTACCGAATCGAGAGTGTGCAGCTTTAATTAAGATATGTATATCCATGTATAGATCCCATCAGTCACAGAATCGGACTGATTCAGCGTTGTCCGGAAATGAAACCACCGCTCAGCTCCCACACTTTATTCCTTGTGAAGTTCTTCCTTGGTGTCCTGCTGCTCTCACGTGAGGCATCATCCCAGTTAAATCTTTACCATTGGACCGAGAATGTATTCAAGGTGACTGCGAGGTCACTGCCTCATGTACTCGCCGACCCGGATCGAGGAAAGTTACTCCAGTTTATGAACACATTCTCCCAAGAATGTTACGATTTTGCTCCCACTTACAAGAGCTTGGCCCGCGATATATACTTGTGGCGGCGACATATCAGGGTCTTAGTGATCGACTGCGGCGAGGATATTAATGTGCAAATATGCCGAGACTACAGTATCCATGAGACACCGACGCTGCGCTATTTTCCACCCGGGTTCAGGAGGTCTTACCAAAACTTGGGCGTTGAAATTGGAAGCAAGCAACCCAGTGCCATTATTAGAAGACAACTTGTCACCCTTTTTAGTAGGCCTCATCAAAGCACTCGAGTTGCCGCCATCTTAGAGCCGCTTTCAGATCGTGACACAATGGAAACGGTCATCTCGACGAGGCAGCTCTACGATGGCAGGCCCTTCAAGTACCTTGTCCTGGTCTATCAGCCTGAAGGATCCCAGATTGGCGTCGAAACCATTCTCGAGCTATCTTCGATCTTGTTTTTGTATGTACGTATCCTTGAGTATCGTCGAGTCTTCGCCAACTTTGGTTTGAATGCCACAAACCAAGGACTAGCCATTGTGGATGGCGCTGGAACAGGCTTGTGGTTGAAATGCGACAATCGGACAGGCCAGGACTATGCCAATGAGGTGCGAAAGTATCTGAAGTACTTTAACCAGGAGCAGCATCAGCAGACCCCGCGGCCCATCACAATGCCGTCCATCCCCATAGCTCCAAGCCGCTGGAGCGATGTGAATGTGAACGAGGAAATCCTTAAGAAAGTGCATAGTGAATCACCGCGTGTCTATCGGTCTGATATCCTGCGTGGAATCGATACGCTCCTCTACACAGTATTACCATTTCGGACTACCTACGACGATGAATACGAAACGGCTGTAATAGAGTTCTTCAACGTGCTCAGCTCCATCAATCCTTTGAACAAAGATGCACAAACGATGATCAGTCGACTGTTATACGAAATGCAGAGTGCTACAAATATTACAGGAAAGCTGATTCAAGATACAGTCTCCGCTAAAGACTTTGCAAAGGTCTTCAAGGTAACGAATTATATTGGTTGCGCCTCTAAGTACATCTCACACCGATATCCATGCTCTCTGTGGACATTGTTTCACTATTGGACGGTTGAGAATGCCAGATCCCGCGCCTTTCCACCGGGCACCATTCTAAGAGTTGTTCGGCAGTTCGCCAAATATTTGTTCACATGCACAGGTTGCCGTTGGACACAATTGGACAGTTCCTTTGAAGATCTGATCGTCCGGTTGGGCATTGATTCGGTGGTTACGCATGATGAAGAAATTCTTTTGCTATGGTCAGTCCACAATGAAATCAATCGTCAATTGGCTAACAAGTATAAGGATGATATGTACCCAAAGATCCAGTTCCCCAGCCCAGATGTTTGCCCAACGTGTTGGGATAAAAACAAGAAATTTCAGAAGCTTAAAGTGCTTAAATATTTGAAGCACTTCTACAAGAGGGATAACTTAAGCTTTTATGGTCTCCCCACCTACGAAGGATACACCTGAGGATGAACACTACTTCTCCAACTACCATTAGGGTTTGAAATTCCCCTCCAAAATATTCAAAAACTATGCTACACTATTTTACATAGAACAATAATATGTACACGGAATTTGGTACTTGCAAAAGGGTATTTAAAACCGTAGTGATTACTGAAGGAAAATATACAAAATGGGAAGACCAGAAATAAATTTCTTTCTTTTCATGTTTGTTTGCTTGTGTTTGCTTTCATAGAAGGGAGGGGTCAGTCCCAAGATTTGTTAATAATAACCTTCTGTAAAATTGCAATTTTTCATCAATTCGAATCGGTTACGAGGCCAACACGAATCGTTGTTATAACTACCTTAAGCCCCTGCCCAAAGATAACAGTTACTACTATAGGAGCAAGTTACCCTGAGTATTGACTCCAGATGGAACCAAACTTAGCCACGTCGTGGCCAGTGCTGTTGTCACCTTTGGTGATCTTCATCCTACTCACCTTTAACTCCGTAACGCCAACTCTTGCCGCCGACAGGTTGTACGATGAGCGGGACAATGTCATTCCTACGATTAATTTGGAAGATGAAATCCTTGAACCCGGTGTGGCCAAGCTGGTGCAGTTTATGAACGCTTTCTCTAACGAAAGCCAGCAATTTATACCCATCTACACGCAGCTGGCTCGGGATATATACAGATGGAATCGTATCTTAAAGGTGTGCGTCATAGATTGCGCCAATGAGGCGGCCATTGACGACTGCCAAAAGCACCGGATCAAAAGTACACCCACCCTGCGATACTTTCCCTCCGATTACTCGATGAGCTCTGACAAAAAGATCCTCAGTACTCAGCCTATTGTAATAAAATCTCTTGTGGCAAGTTATCTCAAGGTAATGAAGCACAACGTCCAAGATCAGCCAATATTCGAGCTGCTCACCAGCAAGGATAATGTGTCAACAGTTTTCAATGTGAGTTCGCGTTCACACCTTGTGCTGGTCTACGAGCCGAGGGAAACCAATATTGGCAGAGACACCCTTCTTGATCTGCTCCCCTATAGCCAATTGGAAGTACGTATACTGGGAGAACGCAGGATATTTAAAAACTTTGGAGTTCAAGCAAATCGCTACGCGGAATCGAATCTGGTGATCATCGATCGGGCAGGAAAACTTACCCATCTTCCGGCCTCAAGTGAGACAAGTGAAGCCTACGTGTTTGCTGTGGAAAAGTTCGTGAAGACACCGCCCCAGATAGAGCTGGAACCACACCAACCCGTGAACTTAAATGCATCTTTGCGGCAAATAATCTTCGATAATTATGCGACGCGTCGGATATATCTGGCCGACTTGGAACGGGCTATCGATCATATACTAAGAGTACAGCTGGTACAGGTGCCAAATTTCAATGAAAAACAACTGATTATTCTGCAGAATATTGTGACTCTCTTGAACTACCTTAATCCGCTGGTCGCAGAAGAGGGAAAGTCCTACTTACACAATGTACATTCGTCGCTACAATCCTTAACAGCAGAATCCTTAAATCAGGTAAATCTCTCAAGTCATGGAGATAATATCTTCTACGGAAATTGCTATGTCGGCTGCATAGCCTCTAAGCCTGGATTGCGGGGCTTCAACTGCTCCCTTTGGACTTTGTTCCACTATCTGACTGTGGCAGCATCCAAACCACCGATCCGCTTCGAGCCGGGTGTCGTTCTTTGGGCGCTCCACGGATATGCCCACTACTTCATGGGCTGTCCAAAGTGCTATGCAACTTTCTGGTTTTTCGCTCAAGAGCGAAAAATCGAGGATGTTAAGACCCATGACGAGGAGATCCTCTGGCTGTGGGAAGCACACAATCACTTCAATAAGAAATTGATCGGTGATATTTCAGAGGATCCAATGTTCCCGAAAAAACAATTTCCGGAGGAGATGGATTGCATGCAATGTCGCAACTCGGACGGAGAATGGCAAAAGGATGAAGTGCTGACGTATTTGAAAAGCATTTACAGCTTGGACAAATTAAGTTGGGTTGGACTGTCCACTTTAAAATAACACTTCGACCTAAACGTTTAGAAAATAAACTTAAAATGTAACTAAAATGATGCAGTAATCTTTTTTGGAAAGCTAAAGTGCTACCAAAGACTATAAGGTTTTTAAAGCGCTTAAAAATTAGTGTGCCGAACTTTACTTCAAGAAAGCATTCTGACAGCTGGGCTGCCAACTTGTTTCGTTCGCCGCCTATCGTTTAAGGTTGACACCTAGTCTGACATCGAAGGGTTGCTTTTTATGTGAGGGCTTCCCTTAATAGAATTTGTACCCATAATGTCTGATAATTGAAAAGAAAAAACAATTTAAATTTGTAATACAAAATCTCTATTAAAATTTACATAAATAAAATTCAGTAATTAAAGTAAAACAATCTCTTAAACTTACCTCTTTCCTTCGACAAAATGTTTCGAGTACAGAAATGCCCCTTTTGGCCGCCCAATAGTGACAGGAAAATTGCATAAATTTACTAAATTAAGCGTTTATATCAAGTGAAGCGTCAATTTGTGTATATGTGTGAGGCTCGCCCACCTTATAAAAAGGAAAGCCTCATACCCCAAACACCATTTCCAGCCATTGGTCAAGTCAACTGACCTGTTCTAAGGCAATGGCAACGGCAACGGCAACGGCGTTGGCACTCACTCGTATTACAGCGATTACCCGCACATCAAACTGAACCGAACCAAACTGAATTATTTATAGAACATTTTTGCAAAATATCTACGCACTAATTTGCGTAAAGTAATCGATGTGGTGGAAAAATTTTCACGCATGCACACGGCTGATGGCGGACATATGGAATGGCCACTCCGAGTGGGGAGTGGGCACTTCAGGTGGTGGCAGTCTCATGCCCAAATAGGCAACGGCAAAACGGAAGCTAAAAATTACCCGGCCTACGTACAGGTATCCCTCCTCCTCCCCCCAATGAGAACGCCCACAAAACTTTCTTCTTCATTGTGCGTAAATTGGCACCCCTTCGAAGGCCCTCAAAAGCCCCGTGCCGCATAAAAAGAGTTAACGCATTTCTGCCCTTACGTAATGATGTGTATGCAAAATGTATAATATACATAAATAAATAAAATGCACGCAGTTTGGGATTGGGATTTGTGGGCGGTGTTGCACAGTGCACAGTTTATCGATATTTTTCATTTACCCATCGATGTGTGGGGGAGGGGTGTCGGACCCGAAGCCTTCAGTAGAAAATTTAATGGCTCCTGTTCGGCCCCGAGCACAACTGTACTTTGGCAGGGATTTTGGTGCGTGTGGTGGGGCTTGGAAAAGTTGAAGGTTCCCGCGTATAGTTCTTGGCTTTTTCCGAGGCAGGCCGTAAATTTTCGACCATATCTTGCCGCCGGAAGCCGGAAACCAGGGCCTATTCGTATGCGTTGCACTTGCCATTCCATTCGTCTTGCCCAAAACGGCTGCGTAAAGTGCGTAAAATATGGACAAAATCTATGGCACATGGCGGGCCCTAATAGCAAACGGATATTGTGGCTTTTTGTCTTGTGAATTGCCAAAGGGTTATCCTTATACTATTATTCAACAGCCAGAGCAGCGGAGAGGAAGTGCTCTAATTGGGCCCAAAAGATTTGCATAACGTAATTGCCAGGTCTGGAGGCAGACTGATCTTGGCATGACTTACTTGGGTTGGGCGGTGCATTAACCAAAAACAATAACCCCGGCCAGAATTATGCACAAATTATTGTTTAGGCATTTAAATTGCCGCTACTGTTGGCGGCGATGGAAAAATGCTAAAAAAAAAAGAAGAGTACGAGAAATGAAAACAATAAAATGCCAGCTGAAGAAGCAGCGGCATCGAGGTAGCTCGTTGTTATAATTATGTAAAAACAGTCTAAAAGATTGACTTGACTTCTATAGGCACTCAGGAATACACAGAAAACAAGGGAGTTTATTTTAAATAATTTTATTGTATTTATTAATATTTATTATATACATTTTTTATTTATTATATACTAAAGGTTCTTTTCGGCCTTCGATTGTACTTTAATTATATTCTGTTTTGCTTTTTATTACTTAGTTATAGTTTTGTCTTTAAATGAAGCAGTTTTCTTGTGTTATTTAGTATAATATGTAAAAACTAAAATACTAAGATAGGAAGAGTGGTATCCATAAATGTTAGGACTTTCGGCTATCAACTATATTTATTATTATTTTGCATTGTTAATAATTTGAACTACACCATAATAATACGGTTTTTGTCTTTAAAGAAAATAATATAAATATAAATTTAAATTTAATAAATAACTAGTTTTCTCTCTCTGCAAGCACACACACTCTCACACACACATTAAGGCAACGGTGTGTGCATGCAAAGGCAACATAAATTTAGGGGGTAAAGGGGGAGGCATTACAACAACAACCTGGTAATTATCAGGCCTTAGCGGCAAGCAACATTGTCTGTGTATCTTGGCTGCGTTCGCTAACCACCTCTCCCTACCCCTTCTCCTCGTAGTCCACCCCCTCTACCCCCAATCTACCACACCCTTCACACGCAAAAAATGTAAAGTGAAAATATATTTTTTTAAAGCACTTGTAGGACAGTGCAGGCGGAGTGGCAGAGAGAACGCGGCGGTACCATCAAATGGGTGGGTCCCATTTTTGCCGTTGGCCTACAGCTAACTCCCCCACTCCTATGCACCGAACTTGAGCATTTTTCTATGTAGCTACATATAATTAAAAATAATATGAATAGAACTGAAAAAAAATGAAACAAACAAAATCAAAAACCACAGCTAGCTAAGAAAAAAAACGGAGGTTTGCGGAAGGAGCTACAGAGGAAGTTACTATAAGTAAATAGATATTTTTTGGTAAAAAAAATACAAGAAAAGTAATTTGAAAATAATAAATTAAATATTATTAGACAGTGTAGTTATAGAAAAAAAATATAAAGGGGTGCCTTGACTGCTTTTAATAAGTTAATTTTATATTTTACAAAGTTTAGGAGACTTTGGTGACTTTGAATAAAATTAGAAATTATATTTAAGGTCTGTGAGAAGACCTAAAGGTAATTCTTTTTTCCTCAAACAATTTTCTATGGATATTATATCCTTGTAAAAGGTAATCTCCCATGTTTACTCAGAAATTTAGCTAATTGGTTCAATGAAAAATGTATAAAAATAGAGAGGGTAAAGAATTCGTCAAACCGAATGCAATTTGGCAACAATTTTCCCAAAGTTTGTTGCCACAGCCTGCTGCTGCTGCTGCTGCTGCTGATGATGATGATGTTGCCCTCTCCCCCCCCCCTTGTTGTAGGCCGCAAACTGCGGCAGCGCGTAATTAAAACAATTTGTGCATAATTTTTGTACAAGTGCAGAGCCCAAAGCCGAACCCAAGGCTCAGAGCCCGCCCCCCAAAGACCCCTTCTTCGGTTGGGCTTTTAAATAATAATTTGCTTAGTTTATGAAGTGGCCAAGTGTGTGCGTGCCTGCGTGTGTGTGTGTGGTGGTGTGTGTGTGTGTCTGAGTGGGTGAGCTACATAAACAGTTCTGCCGCCCTACCCCCCTCCTGGCACACAATTTACTCACTTGGTTGCATTTTAACATATTTCGTTACGTTTTCAACCGGGCCCAGAGTCAATTGTTGCTGCTTTTTTTTTTAATGTATTTCTTCATTTTTTTTTTTTGTTCGCTGTAGTATTATGCCGTGTTTTTGTTGTAGGTTTAATTTGTTTGAGTTTCATGCAGCAACCGCTTCTGTTGTGAATTTCATGTGCATCTGCCGCTGTAACTGCCTTCTTTCTCCCAAGTCGAAAAAATATTTGTGCACGCAAAAAATGTTAATTGCCAGAGAAGTAGCAACAGCAGCAGCAGCAACATCAGAAGTAGCAGCAGCAGCAGCAGCAGCAACATCATCAGCAAAAAGCGAACCATCAATGTGGCAGGGGCATTAAAATATTTAGGTTGCTATTGCCACTGCTCCCAGCAGCAGCTCTCTTCCCAAGCCTCAAACCCAAAGGCCCTGCCTCAAAACACCGACTGCTGACTCCAAGTCAGAGTCAGACCCAAGAACCTGGCTAAAATGCAGCCTCTCCTTACCCCACCCCGTTGGCTGAACGTTAATGCGACTGCAACTGTAACAAATTGCAATGTCGCACATCTGTCTTCCCTGGCGTTTGTCGCTGCCTAAAAAAGTTTGGAAAAAAACGGAGGCTGACAGAAATGGCGGAAGACTTAATACCCTAGACAGGGAAAATTTTAAGAAAATTCATTAAGTCTTCTAAAAGGAAATCCCTTTTAACCAAATAATTATAAAAAATATTAAGCCTTCTTACCTAGAACAAATCATCAATTATTTCATAAGAAATACTCAACCTTTACCAAGTCTTAAGTCTTTTATATTTTAAGCAAGTTTTTATATAAATTACATTTGAAATTATATTTAGAAATAGTTATATTATCTGAACAACTTAAATTTTAACCAAAACCCTTAAAAGTAAGGGTATTAAAACCATAAAAACCTACTAAAAGCCAGGTCCCCAAGACAGACAGAGAGAGCTAGCTAGAGACCTTAGCTAGAGGTCCAGGGCCGTGGACTCATATTTATTTTTGCTAAAAACTACTCAAACACGAAAAAAAATTGTCGTTGTTCTCCTGGCATTTGTTTTTTTTTGTTCCTTTTCTTTTAGTTTTTTGTGGCTATTGCAATTTCTGTGTTGTTGTTGGCATTGGCATTGGCAATGCCAATTACCGGCGGCCGGGAACCCTAGCAATTTGGCCATATCCGGCCCCTTGGCTCCGATGCTGGCGCTGGGCCGTAAGGAAAAATCAGGTTTTTCCCTCACTTGTTGAGGCAGCTTGATTTTCGCTCCTATTTCTTATTTTTTTTGTCGTATTTTCTGCCCGTGATTTGGTTGTCTCCCCTCCTGGTTTTCCTGTTACCATTTTCATCTCCTCTTTTTTTTTAAATTTAAAGATCATAAAAAATGATAGAAAACAGATTCAATTTGCGAGGGAAAGAGGCCGGAATGTGTTATGATTTTTATGCTAGTCTGTGTGCTGGCCGTGGCCACAGAAAATCAAGGGTATTTAGCCAAGACACCTTGGCAGTCATTAGCCACATTTAGTTGCCTGATGATCATGGCTTTTACTGTAGCTGTTCTGGCTCCTCTTCGTTCCTAGTTTTCCTTTTTTCTTTTTTTTTTTTTATTGTAACTAATGAATATGGAACTTGAGTCTCTTGTCATGTTGTGGCTGCGGCTATTACAAGATTTGAGTTGTCGCGCGTTTTGGACGCGTCATGTGGCCAGTTTCTTTATTTATTTACTTTTTTTTTCTCTTTTTGCTGATATTTCTGTGGCTGTTTTTTTTTTGTTTGGTTTTTGTGCCACACATTGCCGCACGATCCCGAGTTGGCAAATGTGGCGCGCAGCGTTTAAACAGCAGTAGCTGTAACAACAACAACAACAACAACAACAAAAAAATGTCATAAATAAATTGCTTAGCAACATTTGCTGACGCGCCAAATAAAATGCCATAAATGATCGAATGCAGAGGAAGATTTTTAGTTAGACACTAGATACGTTGATGAAGATGGAAACGGAGATGGCAATGGCTTTGGCTTTGGCTCGAGATGGAGATGGTGATGGTGATGCCCACTGCCGGGATGGCGACAGGAATCTCGAATGTTTTTCCTGTTGGGTAAATTAACTTAAAAATGCTACAAAAATCGTTGCTGATGAGTTGGCTTATAGGGTTGATGAATGCCAGACATTCTATTGTGCCCATTAATGTTGCTGCTGTTACCATCTCACCATTGCCATTGCCAGAATGAGAAGAAACTGGCTATCTACTATCCCTAATGACTTAGGACACACACCATTAGGCGGGCTTATGGATTGGGCCAGGTTAGGTTCGTTTATGGTGTATCTGTGTGTGTATGTTTGTGTGGATTTCCTTGATTTTCTGGCTCTCTCTCATGGTGCTATCAAAACAATTTACCAACCTCACCTGTGGCATGCCACACTCTTATTCTTAGACACAAAAGGTGGCAACAAAGTTTAAGCTGAAAGTAAAATATGGAAGAAGGCTAGAACTATGTTTAAATGAACTTTCTAGAGCTCTTTTTTGGACTGACAGACTGAGGTTATCTTAAAATATGATGACAAATAATAAATATCCAACTAGTAAAGAGTTCTAATAAAAGAACGCTTACACTGGTTGCATTTATGTAAGAAACTCAATTTATTTAAGAAAACTAGTTGATTTATATAGGGAATATGTTCTAATTTGCTGCCGGTCCCCCACCGAAGGACCTTTAATTTAATTTAATTTTTTTTTATAAGAAAATAGTCTGGAAAACGGCATTTATATTTGAACCTAAATTATTATTTTCTTTATTTATGTTAAGGCAAATCCATTATAGAAACCCATGTACCCACTTGGAGAGAGCATCCCAAACAGCTGCCTGCATGAGCAACACCTTTGCTAATGCCTGGCATAACAACTTAATCCACCTTGCAGCCTCCGACTCCACCTCGACGGGATTGCATCGGCTTGGATTGGATGCGATTGAATTGGGCTGTGTGAGTTTCGGTTCTGTCAGACGCGCTGTCTGTGAATCGAGGAAGACACCTGGGATATGGGTTCTTACTTCTTGGTTCTGTGCGCTGCAGTCCCTGCAGTCGGTTGCATTTTTACGAGTCCCCCCCAAATGGCAAGCAGTCTTTTTTTTTTCGGACAAGCTGCTCAAATCATGGTCTAAAATGGCGGCAGAAATTTGATTCTGCCGGCCCATTTGTTGGCTTTCTTATGGCCAGAATACTTAGGGGACAGACTGAGCCTGACCATGGCAGATAAATTATTGTTCTTAATTGCTGGCTGAACTCCTATCTGGATCCTAATCAACGTTTGCAGCATTAAAGCAACCGATTTTACGACGACTTTTTCGGGGGGGCCAGACCAGGCCAGGCCAGACACGGAGATCTAAATTTAAAATTGGACTCGTGTAAACATAAGTAGTAATCGGGAACTGCATGTGCGAAATGCGGTATATGCATCTGCAGAAAATGGGACCAAGAGCAAGACCAAAAGCAACACCAACAGAGCCAAGGCAATGAAAAGCGAGATCAAGTTCAACGCACATTTGTCCTTGATAATTGAAAAGATCGGTGGAGAGCAGGGGCCGAGGGCCTGCAAAAATACATAGGCCGCGCAAAGGGGGAGCCCGAAAAAAGTGCCGAGCAAAACAAAAAATAAACAAAAATTATGGCAGTGGATCGACAGACTTATTGCTGGCTGGCTGCCTGCCTGCCTGCCCCAATCCCCAGCCCGATCTCCTTTTACATCAAAGTGCTGAGGCAAACCGGCTGGGGCTGTGCCTGTGCAGCCAGGAATGCACAAACAACACACACACAAAATCGGGTGTATACACCAACATAATATATATCCCCCAAATGTGTGTGCGTAGCGTCTGCCAAAAATACGCTGGCCATTAAGGCAGCCCCTTGTGCACTGGCATTGGCCATCCGCAGACGGGCCCACGCCAGCCAAAAATGGATTGGCCACGGCTTACGACTGGTTGATACCCAGGGTCTTGAACAGGGGTGACCAGGCAATGCACTTTCACGTTGGATTTTAATCGTTTTATATCGTTGAGTAAGAAATTGAAATAGATATGGGACATTCCATTAAAAGTTATATTAAAAATTAATATTAATAGCTAAAAATAGCTCTTAACTTTAAAAGTGGCTAGATTTAGTCACAAAAACCATAATGTGACAGCACTAGTGCACTGCTTACATCTGAGGGGAGCGTGACTAAGCCACACGAACGTTTGAACTATCGGTTTGCATGCAGATATCGGGCAGAGAATTAAGAAAGTAATTGACTTGTGAGTCAGAGATGTGGGCACTACTGTTCTATTAATAGTGAGATAATTAAAAATTAATGTATAAGCCTATAGCTACATAATTAAGATAAAGAAGATATTATATTTCCTAAACTAGTAATGGGAAATGTAGGAAAATGTAAGTAACAACTTGTCAACATATATTCGGGGAAATCTTCCTAGGAACTTAGAATTAGAGCTGGAAAAACATCGATATTTAAGGCCGATATATCGATGCTTACATATAAAAAACATCGAAAACTACGATACTTTTCCAGCTCTACTTAGAACCCAGGATCTCCAAAAACGATCTCTAATACAAACATTTGTAATAACTACTTAAAACTGTCCTTAAAAGGAAAAATAATTAGATTTCACTCTCAATCAGCATACCCCTAAACCCATCCAACTACCAGGTATCCATATTCGGTGAAGGGAATTGGGTGTGGGGTATCCCATCCGTCCGATCGTACGTGCCTCACTGGCTGCAGCTCTCCTCCTACCGCTTTTCACAACAACAGCAACCCCTTCTTCATTCTTCGCAGAATTTCCGAAAATTTGCAATTGACTGGCTGCAAAAAAAAAAACAAAAAAAAAAAGCGACGAAGACGAAAACGAAAACGAAGACGCTGCTGCCGGTGGACTCTGCTCCTGCTGCTGCCCCTCTTCTAGGTCCCTCCTCGATCCAAGCCGAAAGAAGAAAGGGTAGAGAATACAAAAATGTTTATGCATTTTTTCTGGTCACTGACCGTACTCAAGGTTTTTCGTATTCTGCGGTTCAGTTTGGCTTTTTTTTTTGTTGCAGTTCCTTCGCCAGCGCTGCGTAAATTGCATGCGCACAAAAATTGACGAATATGCCAGGCGACGTGCGGAGAGGGGCAGCGGGGTGGACGGGACATATTGGAAGAACAAGGCCCCGAAGAGAATAAGGCAGCGACAAAATGTGAGTGCGCCCAAAAAAAAAAAGGGAGGCAACTCCAGGCGGTACACAGTGAGAGAAATATAAATCTTTGATATTGTTTCAATACTGAAAAGGAATTAAAAATTATTTCAGGCAGAGGAAAATTCTTTATCATAATTTAGATGATGAATGAGATTTATTTTTGTATGAAATATGAAGATTTCATTTTGTTTAATACTTAATTGCAAGTTTTTAAAATTATTTATTACGCCTGTTTATTTAATTATTAAAAAAAAGTACCCATGTTAAGTAACTGTGTTTTATTATTCCCTCAATGCTCTTACTTTAAAATGTGAAAACTATTATTACTATTTTATTACTATTTTAACACATTATCTATAACAGTGATCATTATATATACATTGTATTTGTGTGTTTGAGAAATTTAATTAAGCGCTTAGAGATGAGAACAAAAAATATCAAAATTTCGCGATAGTATGGCATAACTATAGCTATGATTACAAAAATAGCTTTTAACGCTAAATGGGGCTAGATTTAACTACAGTGGGACACCACTAATGATGTGCCTTAATTTGCAGAGAGCATAACCGAAGACCTTTGCCGAAGTATCATGAAAAGTGATAGCGTGCGTGTGTCAGCAGAGCGCCAGGAGAGAAATTCTCTGACCTACCACATACGGCCGTGTGGACCACTGATCTATGATATTTAGAAGTATTTATATTTTAAGGATTTCCTTATATAAATGTATTGCAATTAAAAAAAAATTGTACACTTTTCTTCAATCTTTTAAAATCATATTGATATCTTTCTCTCTCTCTAATAATATTGTTAATATTTTATACGTTTTTAAAGTTCAATTTTAAACCAAAGATCTTAAAGAAAACCCTCAAAATTATTCTCTGTGTGAGGAAGAGAAGCAAAGAGCCTGCGGAAAACTTGTTGCCTTTTTCAAGTCGGCTCCCCTATATCGCATTTAGACCCCCAAGCCCCACCACACCCCACCGAATTCTCTCTGTGTGTGTGTGTGTGCAATTTGGAGACGACGATGATATAATTTAGCACGAAAGTGAAGTCTTGCAGCCGGTTGGCATTTTGTTGCCATCTCTTTCTGCGGTTCGATCAATGTAGCTCTCTGTCTCTGTCTCGAATTCACCAAATGAAACCGAAAATGTGCTTCCTCCACTTCGCATTCACGTTCTTGTTCTTGCATCTTGAAATCCTGAAGTTGTCGGGCATCACAGCGTGATTTTTATGTTAATACTGACATGCTGAATTACTCTAAATTGTGCGTACTAAGTGGAAGGAAACTAGATATGTTGCTAAAATTTAATGACGTTTTAATAATAGTTTTTAATAGGCGAACAGTTTTAAATAGAACAGGGGGTAAGATAAAAAACCAATTGGTATGAAATTGCTTCAGTTTTTTATATGATTTTTATGATATTATAATAGAGCAATTTATAAACATGAAAGTATTTATGTTCATTTTATGTTATTGGAATTAACTCTAAAGGGATTTCATATAAAATATTTCATCTAGATTGAAGTAATCTATCTAAAAATATCACGATAAAATAAATAATAAGTCAGAGTATCCATAAATCGTCTCAACTGAAACCCACACAAACGAACAAGAAAAAGAAGTGATAAATTGTTGTGCATGGTCTGTGGCCTTTTGGTTTTCGGCGCAATTTCAATTTGATTGCGGTAGGACGACGACTGTACCGGATCGGATCCGATCTCATCTGTTCTGGTTCAAGATCCGCTGCTGTTCTGGTACTGGTACCACCTCCTGTTGCCCCTGACCACCCGCAAGAGCCTACGACGATGGGCGGCGCAAAGAGTTCTCGAATTACCACGCCAAATGCACCAAGTCAGTGACCGATTATGTTACCCAAAGCACAAAATAAAATAAAAATAAATAAATAAAAGAAACAAAACAGGGACAGGCGTCATTTTAAAACTTCGCCTTTGACTGTCTTCCCCCCGCCAAGACCCATCATATCCTCCGATTCTATCGGGATTTCTTATGGCACATTATTCGCAGCAGTTGTGGTTGATGTTCTGCCGTTTCGATGATGACTCTCTTGGCAGCGCCTGATCAAAGGCCTTGGCCGTGACTCTGTGGGTTTTTTTGAGGCTTACTTTTTCCTTGATAAATCACAGGAGCATTAGGGTTTGCCTAGAGGTATTTCCCTCTTTTGAAGTTGTGCAAGGAATTCCTTAATTAACTAGTAGGCTGCCTGACACATTGCGTATACGTTAGGCTAGGGAACTTTCGTAATTAAATTCCGAATAAAAAATGGTTTTGTGAACTGAAATATATGTATTTATTTATTATTGTTATAAGGAAAATATCATTTACCAAAACAATACCAAAACTACAATTTTACTGCCCTAAATTACAGTGAAATACTGCCATTTTCAATTTCCAACTAACTGCATAAACTTTCCTGTACGATTACATTTTCCAACATCACCCAGGTCATCGTTTTTATAGCTCTTCCCACATGTCCGGCTACTCCTATCCGGCTTTACATGCATAAATCCAACTCAATTTCTGTGCCCAACCCCGAATTCTCACTCCACCAGTTGGCCAAAAGCCAATCCAATGAAGCCTCACAATTTCTGGTGGCGAAAAATAGAAAAACAACAACAGAAACTGCTGTGAAAATAGTAAAACAAAAAAATACAAAAATAATAGCAATAGCAAAGGGAAATGTCAAAAAGCCATCGTTAGTTTGGTATTAGCCATGACAAAACTTGACGCGTCAACGTAAGCGGCTTTGGTCTAGGTCAAGTTGCAAGTTGCAAGTAGCTGTCTGCTACCTCCAGAAGGTAGGTAGTACATACACCTCTGCCACAGGAAATCTGTTTTTGGTTGGGTGTTGAGGGGTTTATTGTGGAACATTCAATTACAATTCGATTCGATTCGGGATAGGTTTAAATGGCTTGGAAAATGGTTTAATTGCTGACCGCTCGATATGAAGAGCTCTAATTGAGCATAAGCCTCGAGGAGGAGCTCCAGAAACACGCACGGCTACACAAAAAATAAAAAATGGTGACTGTTTTTCAGTTTATATTAGTTAAGGCTTTCTTCTGTGGTTTTTTCATTGCAGTTTTTGAATTTTTAGAGAATTTAAAACTATTTTTCAGGCCAGTAAAAAGAAAAGAATATTAAAATTGAAGTGGCGGGAATAACTGAACTTGGAAATAAAAACAAAACACTAAAATGTATTAGTTTTTATTGTATAAATTGTACTTTTATACTGAAAATTATTTAAATGTTTAATTCTTAGTTTAAAAAATAATATGAATCTAATAAAATTCCCCAAACTGAACCCTAGATCTTTGCTAGAATAGTTTTAAGTAAGATCTAGGCCACGTTTTCAGTACGATGGCAACCCCCTTAAATGCGTTCTTATTTCCAATGAAAAATCATTTAAAAATATTAAATATCACCATAGAAAATTCAAAATTTTCTTCACTGTAGCAATTGAGAAAAAAATGAAAATGCGTAAATAAAAAATGCATCGAAAGTTATTTGGCCCAGTCGATTCCATGGCGAAAATGGAATCAAAAATGCAGCGAACAATTTGTATAGAGCACAATTTGATTGGCAGCTGGCCGTGGTCGTAGTGGTGGTCCTCAGGGCAGTCGATTGAAGGGATTGGGAGAGTAAGGGTGTTGCCAATAATGGAGGCAAAAGTCCCGTAGTTTAACAACCGTAGAATGTGCTAGACTTGACTTGGATTGGGTTCGCAATTGGATTCGGAATTGGGACTTGGAACCTGGGGCCAGTGGTTGGGGTTGGGTGGGGAAAGTCTGAAGTGCTTTTGGGTAGGCCTTAATTACGTAAATGTGTGTGAGCCAGTTGAGTTATGACCAAAGGAGTACTCCACATATTCGCATGACTGTATCCTGCCATATCCTTGGCCGTGTGTGTGTGTGCGTGCCAGTGTGCTGCAAATGCGTAAAATTTTAATTTCGTTTTGAAAATTTCATTCGAAAAAAAGCCAACACACACACATACACACCTACTCTTAACCCCTGAGCTCACAAGTTGTTTGGCTGGATTTCATTTTCTTCCCCATCCTTTATATTGTATATATAGTATTTATATATATGTATTTCCCCTACTTCCTCTTCCGCTTTCTTCCTTCCTCTTCTTTGGCAGGCTTTTTGAGGCCAATGACCAGTCGGTGTATATATATATGTATATAGGAAGGAAGGAGTGTATGTGTGTGTCCTGCTTCTTACGCACTTTTTGCATTCACTAATTTGAAAGCTTAAGGGGTTAACAACGCCACCTCAGGGTTGGGCAATTTCTATTGGCCCTGTTTTCGCAATGGGCTTATTGATCTGCCCCTTCGCATCTTCTGCGTTGTTTTGTTATTATTAAACAACCCCATTAGGGTCAAAAAGCACACAGAAAAATCCAGGGAAATAGTGTATTAGAAATAGAAAAACCTAGACTAGTTTTTGCTAAACGTTGACTATAAGATGTATGTTTAATAAATAGTTAAAATAAATAAGCAGGGATTCCTCTTATAAAAAGTATACTCTCTTTAAAAAAGTATACTGCCTTCGAAAGAATATTCATTACAACGATTTCCTTGTGAATATATTCTCCTTAAATACTAAACTATATTTCTCTGTGTACACAGACTTTCCCCTTTCGGTTATCTAACTCAAAACAAAATGCAACCGAATGAATTGCACCGCGTTAAGGGAAAAATATATATGGAACGGTGTTTGGGGGGTTCTATTCCAAGTTGGGACCTGGACACGCATTTGGTTTGGGTTTAGCTTTGGGTTTGGGTTTTATGGGATAGGTTATAGGAATAAGTTGGATTGAATTGGGTTGGGTTCTTGCTGTGCAAGTTATTTTTTTATGGCGGCATTTCCGCAGGGGAGTTTCAAATTATATAACTGAGAAAGAGGAAACCAGCTCAGCGCCTAATGAGGCCACAATGGGCCATAAGTGCAATCAATTCGAGCTTTATGTATCCACAGATATCCTTTTCCGATTTCCAGAAAGACAAAAGAGCAAGGCTTATAATATTTGGTATTAACCCGGAAACAATATGTATGTATTAATGTTGACACAAAGTATGGTAGGGATTTCATTGAAATCGGCAGCTCCGAGTTTAGAAAATTGGAATTATAATATAAAACAAGGCGATTTTTATAATGAGCAAATGGCAAAGAAAGGCAAATCACTGGAGAGTATTGTTGGAAATTATTCTTGGGGAACTACGGCACACAAAACAATCTAGTTGGGACTTGTTTAGTTCAGTTTTTTAATACACATTTAATACTCTTATCTTGGAAGTTGTTTCAGTGATGTTTTAGGTTTTGTTAGGGAATGTTCTCATTTAGAAATAGGTGTTCCTAATATTTATTAACTTATTTCTGTTAGAAATAAATTTAAGCAGGAACAATCTGACCAGAAGAAATAATTCTATAATACAAAAATGTACTGATTGTAGGCATACATTATTCCTAAAATATTAGAGAAAGATAAAGACAACTCTACAAGTTTCAGTATTAAGAAAATATCCATAAATATTTAATTTTTTTTGACTAGAAAATGAGTTAATTGGGAATATGTTTAAAATGGGTTTAAAGATTGCCATTTAAAGGAGAATATTCTACATAATCTGCCTTTAAATTCTAAATTAGAATTGATTTTTCTACAGATACAATTGTAGTACAATTTGTTCTATATAAATATAAATTAAAATATTATTTAATTCACCATATTAATTGTTTTTCTAATAAAAATAGAGTTTAATTTTAAAACCTACTACCCTTTGAGATAATTTCCATCTCAAAAAGAGCATCTTGAAGCCACTGCCCTGAACAATTATTATTTCGCTGATTTGCGGTTAGCTCGGGCATGAATGTGTGATTATTTTTTAATAAAAATTCCCAGCTCGCAGGCATAGGCTACGCACTTTGTTTAACAACATGACACCAGCACTCTCTGGCACCCAGAATCGCGGATTATTTGTTGTGCCAGGCAGGCCTTTTGTATTTAGTTGTTTTTGTTGCCGTTGTTGTTGGGGTTAAAATAGGTCCATCTGGGGGGGCGGGGACAGGCTCCTCCCTGGAAATCAGCCTTCGCCTGGGGCTCCTGGCACGCACATATAAATAATACAAAAGTAATTTCGCGCACATAATTTCACCCTATTTCCCCGCCCAGCCCAGTCGCTCTCTTTCTGCTGCTTTTTATTTTATATTATATATATATTTTTTTTTTAAGCCGCTGACAACTGTCGGGGTTAGATGTATTCGCACAATAAAGCACAGCTCAGTGACATTTAATTTCGAAATCGTCATAATAATATTCAGCCTGAATGCGCACATCCGCCAAAAAGTCATCTCGAACTCATTTGTATCTGTATCCGAAGCTAAATCTGTAGCCTCTATCCGTAGCTGAGGCTACCAAGCAGAAGGCAGCTGCTTTAATGAGCCAGCTACAATTTAACAACAGTTTCCTGTTTTTCAGTTCCTCGCCTCGCTTTTTCAAATCAGTTTACTTCCTTGGCCAACAGCAACTGGTTAAAGTCTGCGGCTGCGAATTAGATCAGAACCGTAAATTTTCGCTGGATCTGAGAACGGAAGCGATCCAGGGAGCAGCGCGATTCAGGAAGATCGAGATCGACGGAAAAGGGAGTGAGAGAGTATTTAATTTATAATAGACAACAAGTTTAAATAAACTCTAAGCTACTTTGTTACTTAGCCAGAGTAATATTAATGATTATTTAGTTAAAAGACAAAAAGAAATCCTGATATTTGTGTGGTTTTTCTTTCGGTAAAGTTAATTATTTTATAAATATTATTTGAAGTTAAATGAAAGTTGAAATACATGCTCTCAATACTCCTCTTTAAGTAAGCATTAAGCTTTAGCTGACTTCCTGAAATTAACATTATTTTCTAGCTCTTGTTGCTAAGTAAATTGAACTAAGGATGATTATTTTAATAGCACAATAATAATATAATATGTTAAGGTAATGCAAAGAGCTGTTAAAACATATACTTTCTATTTATAATGCATATTTAATTTTGTTTTATTAGATATCCATCAAAGAACCTCGTCTCTTATTTAAATACTCGGTAAATTAACTTCATTTAACTTGAGAAATATTTCTGACATGAAATCTTAGAGCCTAATTTAATTTGCAGCCTCTGACTTAAGGCTTTTTCTTTTAAATTGATGGAAAGTCAAATGAAAACCCAGTAAGGTAGATGTGGGCACCTTTGAAAAGGGTATACAGGCCGGCAAGTAAAAGTTATTAGCCGGATGTTATTCCCTTCTTAGGGCTGTTCTTGCATGGCCTGGAATATCAAATGTCAGGGCACCAAAAAAAATCGCTTATCAAGGCAGCAGGCCTTGCCATGAGTCCCTCCCTGCCCAGGCGAAATGCATCTTGAAGATGCATCTCTAAAAAAAAAAGCAGCAGCAGCCTCCTGCTCGAATTTCGCAGTCGGATGCGTTTTTGTTTTTTGTGCATTTTAACCCTTTTCGGCTGCCGCTGCATCTACTGTCTGCCCCTTTTTGCATTGTTGAGACTTTTTTTTCCGGAGATTTTTATAGATGCAGTTTTTTTTATTTTGGTTTTTTATTATATTTTTTTTTTGGGGGGAGACCCAAAAGGGTTGGGAGTTGGGCCGGAATTCGGGTTTTCTGATACGAAACCGGTTGCGGCGTTTGTTGCTGTTAGAATACTGTGGTTAATCTTGTCGCCGTTGCCTTTTTTATCTTGCATAAATATGGCAATCAAATGCTTCAATGCCAAATAGGTGTCATCTGATTATAAAGGAGTTTTCCATTATTCCATTGTACCGAACTCGTTTTCGGTATGTTTTCGTTATGGCGCTGCTTATAAATTCATGCAGCAACTTTGAGAAAAAATTCCAAAAATAGCTGCTGCAACAAAAATAAAGGAAACAAAGCTAGAAATAACCCGGAGGGGTTTCATTCCGTAGGGATAGTTACTCGCTAGAGCTCGCTCTTGCCTCTTGCCGCTTACATTTTGGAGGGGTAGTATGAGTATGGCTCTTGTGTGGTGAGTTTCTCACCGTTCTGAGTGAGTGAGTGAGTGCCTTGCCCCGAGTGAGTCTCCATTTATAGTGGCTCAAGAAGGGGCAAGTTTCGATTCTCTTCCTCTGACTTTGCCACTTGATTGTGATTGAGCTGTAAGCCCTAATGGCGATTTAATTGAGTAACTTAATCAGGCCTAGAACGATGTGCTTGTGTGTTTGTGTGTGGCCAATGGGTTCATCATTCGCCGAGCGGCAACTTTAACCCCACGAAATGGTCATTGCTGCACCCATCAGCAGTAGCAGCAGCATCTGGGAAGCCGGCAGGAGAGAGAGCAGGTGTTGGGGGGGGCCAAAAGGCGGACCAACAGCAACCAGTTGCATGCAAAATGCCGGCAACAGGTGTGCAGCGCCCAAGTACAGATTATTGTTGCTGCTGCACTTGCCACTTGCAACATGGCAGCCAAATCCCCTGCAGCAGCTAAAGTTCCTGCACTCAATCCAAAGTTTTCATGGCTCATATCTTTTTTTTACAGAATGATAATAGTTGGCCCTCCGTTGCTGGCCTCATCTTGCGGCCAATGAAATGCACTAGCAAAAAATGTGCACAAAATGGGAATTTATTTGTATTAAAATATGCAAGGAAAATATTTTAAATTTGATATATTGAAACCTTTAAACTAAGTTGGTAAAATATAAATATTTCAACAACTATTTCTGCTTTCGTACTCTTAAATATTTATAGGCTTGATAATCATTTTTTAAATCCTTTCTATAAATTCTAAATTAAATTTGTGTTACCTAGAATAATAGATAAAATGTTCTTACTTTAAGAACTAAGAATTTATGTTTTGACTGGCTTGTTTTCTTAACCAACTAAATTTTTTAAACCACATTTACAATCTATGTACATATTCAAATTTACCAAAAGGGTAATGATAGGAAATGCTTAGGAAGTTCATTTTCTAACAACAAATGTTAAAGATTATTTAACAGGAATCATTAAGTTTATTTTCCTGTAAAACTTTGCCTTTTCAAATAGTTTATAGATATATTAAACCGAAATTTAGTTTAAGAAAAATCTTAAAATTACATGACTTAGTTTTTCTTCTCTGTAGAGTTCACCCTTTGTTTTTCCATTTTCATCCACTGACTTGAACCAACAGTTCGCCTTGGCTTTGGTGTTAATCATTAAACCAACGCTTTATCATCTCGCCAACTTCATCCATCCATTTGCTGCGGCTTTGTTGTTCTCTAAATGATTTCGCTCTGATTTTTCAATTAAATTTGTTTAGTCCGTTTGGTTCCTGCCAACGGTTTTGCATAAATATATATATAGAAATATCCGCCCTGACCGGGTCTTTGCCGACCTGACTTGGCCTGTTAATTTGTGACAGTTATTGTTGCAGTTTTGATTGACTTTGATTCGAGCCGTTGACAGATTGCCACCAACTGTTGTGATTGATTAAATCTTTTGTCCGCTAAATGGTTCTCTAACAGTACAAATTGAGAAATCAAAGAGTAAACAAAGTGATTTGATCTAAAGGTGTCGTTGTCGTCGTTGTCGTTGGCAACTGATTTCCTGCTATTTAAGACGGGAAATTATTAGCTATCTGGGATCTGGGAAATTAAATCCAGTTTTAAGTGTTTTCCGAATGAGTTGATGTGCTAAAAGCAAGGATTTAATCTTTGGAAATTAAAGAATATCTTTGAGATGGAATTAAGTGCATTTTTGTGATGATTTTTATTTATATTGAATTATTATTGTAATTTGTAATGTATCCTAAGAAAGGGTGTACAAATTTGTTTTTAAATAATACCTAGTCTTTATATAAATCGTTTATATATTTCATCTTTTTAAGATTAAGTTTTGTTTTAAATAACAAGCCAAAATTTGACTAGTAAATGTTTATTGATCTACTTACCAAAGCAATATTGTGAACAATATTTAACCAGCCCCATTCAACAAAGAAGACTCTCTTCTTTTTTCCAGCACTTCCTTTATGGTAACCACAAGCAATTTCCCCCGTGGCAATGTTCCCCACCAAAAACCAGCTTCCCCTTCTTATTGAACCTTCAATTCGAATCATTCCATAGAGAGTCGAGAACTATAAAGAAAAAACTGAAAAAAAGAAACGAAAACTTCAATTGGCGGCACTTGGCTGTTCAATGTTTTTTGGGCCAAAAAACGTTGCCAATTCTTTTCATTGTTGTTGCTATTGTTGTTGTCTCTCATCGTCGTTGTTGTTATAAATTTTGTTCAAGTACGTCAAGTTCGATTGCGTTCTTTACCTTGAAATCTTGTTTTCTATCCGTTGTTAAAGTTGCAGTTTGTTTTTTTTTCGTACATTTTGTTGTTGCTATTATTCAAGCAAGTTGCAGTGCAGCTGCAAAAGATTTTGCATGCTGTATTGCCCCTCATCATCAGTTCCTCCCCCCCGCTCCTTAACCAAGCAAACTACCCACTTGCCTAATATTTTATTTATGCATTTTCTATATTTATTGAGCTGCACAACAACGTCATCAATTGTGTCCAGTTATTGTTGTTGTTTTTTATTTTAAATACTCAATTTGCATTTATTTATATGCTGTTTTTTGCGGGGAGAGTGAGTAGAGGAAGATATATTAATTTGTGTGCTGATAAATTCAATTAAATTGTTGTACTCAGTTTGGTGTGCTTGGCTGCTGTTTGTTGTTGTTTCTTGTTTTTATTATAATAGCTATTTCTATAATGATTTTACTCTTCCTGGGGGCTTTTTAATTATTTAAGGATGCGGGAGTTGAGAAAGAAAGTGACCTAAATTACTCAATTACTAAATGCTACAATACTGTAAAAAACATGTTTTTTTGTAAGTAATTTTACTTAGAAAATATTTCATTGATCTGAGTTGAAGAAAAAACATTTATAGTAGAGAATTGTAGGTAAATAATAAGGCAAACACTTTTTTAATAAAAAAAAAATGTGCTTGTTATAATTTTCTAATATAAACTGGAATGAAAAATAAATAAAAGAAAACATTATTAACAAATCAGGAAAAGAAATACTCAATTTATACCTTTTTATTGTTATTTATTTATTTATTTACATACGGTAACTATAAGTTTAACACTTTCTTTTATAACTTAATTTATGGGCTTAAAAACTATATAAAGGATCACGACAAATAGAACCCCATATACCTTTCCCAATCGCAGAGTATGGCTCACCGCTTTTTAAATGTTTTATTAATTACTTCTCAGAAATTAGCTAAAGTAAAATGCGGAAATGACCGACACACACACATTTACATCAACTCTCTTAGAAGTTAAAATATATTTAATATTTAATTTACTGTGCCTGGCATTTGGCTGGCAACAAAAAGCGGAAACCTTGACATCAAAAAAACCCTCACATTACGTATACGTAATATTGTCAGTATGTTTTTTTTTGGGCTCAGTCTGGCAACGCCAAATTCGCCTTCATTCCGCCCACCGAAAATGCAACGCTTGGCTGCATACGCAAAGTGTTGTTGTTCCTATCTTTTTCTATTTGATTTTTTGTTGTTATTTTTTAAGCTATTTCTATTGCTATTTCTATTTAGTTTTGGCTGCGCTTGGCCTCCATTTCGGCATGCATTCATAACGCAAGTCGAGGTTTCCATCGGTTTCCAATTTTGCCATTTTGCTATTTGAGCCGCCGCCGCCGCCGTTGCTGCCGCTGCTTTGTGCCTAAAATTTATCGCTCTGCGTTTTGCTTTTCGGTATTTCTCTTTCATTTTTTTGCGCGCGTTTTTTTTTTTTGTATTTGTATTTGTATCTCCTCCTCGTCGTCGTCTCTGTTTGTTCGTCGCATCAACCTCGAACTTTAGATTTGTTTGCAATGTTTATGAGAGCATAACATTTTGTTTGCTTTTTTTTTTTTTTTTGCTATACATTGTTTTTGTCATTGTTGGAGCTATGTACGTGTCGCAGTCGTTCTTTATTTATTTCGGTGTATCTGTTGGCATTCGCATTTGTTTTTGGCCCGTATAGGCTTCGGTGACCAAGGTGGGAATCGGATTGAATTGGTGCGTATTCCCTTACAAAGTTGGGAATGATGCATCGCGAATATGAATCAAAGTCGACTTGGAAACGCTTTTATGACTAATGAATGTGTGTCTTTGGGTTTGCTCATAGATTTGTGCGATTTGAGATACTATTTTGGATCACTTTGTTCACTATAAGTATAGATTTTCCCCAGAGTTACTGATCCTGACGTACTTTTGCTGACTCACTCATTTTATATAAGTGGTCAAAATGCCTCTAATTTGCTGGTCAGCAAATTTCTCTACCTGGCCTCTGCAAGCACTTGCACACTATCAATGTTTGTAAGACTTCGGCAGAGGTCTTAGGGTACGCTTAGTGCTGTCCAATTGTCATGTTGTAGCTAAGTCTATCTATTTTAAGTCTTATAAAGCTATTTTTATAGTAATTTCTAATCATTCAATTTCTCGTACACACAAATGCAATGTCGGCGCCACTCACAGAAATATAAAACTTTAAATAAATGCCTATTTCCGTTCTAGTTTATTTTTCAATTAGAATTTCCAACTCTTTTAATTGATAATCACTTCCTTTTTGTATCCTTGCTTTCCCAAATCTTCTTGTGCCCATCTATTTAGGCCATTAGGCATTTGGGCAGCAACAGATGCAGAAACAAACTGTGCCCCGGAGGCAACAGGAAGGAAGCCATGCGGCGTTGCAGTTACAGTAACACACATTTGCCATTTGCTGCTGGCACAGGCCGTGATTTCCATTTCCATTTCCATTTGTGCGAAGTGAACAGTGCTCCTAAGGTCGCTCCTAAGCAAGCCAGGGTCCAAGACAAGTTTATTTGAGTTTTTTCTATTTTGTCTATTTTTCCATTTGGGTTTTTTTTTTTTCAGTCGCTTAGCCATTGCACTTGCCCCTGGCTTTGAGTTGTCTCTGGCTGGCTAGTTGGTTAACGTGTTTTTCGGCTTGATAAATGCCTGAATTGGCGGTGCTTGGTGAGTGCTTGGTGTTATGGCCACCTTATTGCTCTTGACCCTAATGCCGTTGCATTGATATGGCCGAATGAATGGCTATCAAATCTGTGTGGTGGCTTTAATGGCAATAGCAGCTGCTGCTTCTGCTAGTTGCTCCTGTTGCTTGCTCATTTTTGGACCGACCGGAAATGGGGCGGCCACTTCCGTTAGATTTCACACCCGCGGAGAGAGAGAGAGAGAGAGAGACACAGACCACAACTGCCAGTAGTAGCATGTAGTAGTTGTAGTTGTGTGGTAATAAAGGAGCCAGTGAGTGGGGGAAATCCAGATCCAGAGCTACTCCTGTGGCACACACGGACATGTGGCAGGAAACGTGAATTTATCGCTGCTCAACTCGAGTGCCACTGGAGGGGCACACCGCCGCACTCGACTCGTACGTATTTTTCGTGACTCCACTTGTTGCGCCGGGGCATATAAAAGAGCTCTAATTTCGTTTCGTGCACCGTTCCGATGGATTTTCCAGAACATTTTCCATTTGCTTTTTTAAATAATTGCCCCAACTCGGGCCCTCAAGTATCCAGAATTGCCAAAGCAAAGCGAGCCCACATCCCCGGGCAATTAGTTAAAAGGCAAAGTGCAAGCCACACACACACACAATGCCCTCACTTGCGTTTAGAAAAATCATTATATCTAAGTATTGGCTTGGTAACTATATGACACACAGAAATAAATAATTTAAGATGTTATGAACAATAGAACAATCAGAAAAATATATAAAAGATAGCTTTGAATTGAAGGAAGTATAAAAATAATTTAGTATTTTATTATGTGAAAATTAACATTGATTACTTAAAGTTTTTATAAATAATAAACCCTAAGTACTTTTCTTTAAGACTTCCTAAATTCTGGCCCAATTTCTCTTTATATTTTCTATTTATTTCTCTTTGTGTTCTTCACTCTATTCAACTTTGGTAAAACATATTTAAATACCTTATTTATTTCTGTGTAAATTATATGGTTAGTTGGGGGTCTCTCTGGGCCATTTTGCGCACTACAAAACTGGAAGTTGTCCCAATCAAAATAGCCAAATGACCGCACAACAACTACAAAAATACAAGTAACAACAACGGTCAACAGTTACAATAACTGGTTCTCCTATTTAGCAGTTGGGTTTTTTTTTTGTTTGTATTTTTTTTTTCGTTATTGTTTATATTGCTGCTGATTGCCTGATGCCATCTCTGTCTGTCTGCTACCATTTTCGTCCGCCTTACCTTGAGTAAGATTTTTCTATATTAATTATAATATTTTTAGCAAATGTGAGAACATAAACCAAGCACAGAAATTACAGTGTCGGCGTAGGAAAGGCTTTAACTATAGACGAGTTTATTTAGTTCGCATATTTACAGGTTATTCAAAAAATATAATTAAAGACTATTGAGTATCTCTTGCTCTAAATACTATTAAGATACGTCCTTATATGCTTCATGAAATATATTTCTCAGATTGAATAAACATCTCCCTGTAATTGTAGCAAGTACATAATACTCTAATATAAATTGTTGTTAAATTTCAATGACTTTCTTAACTTCATATCAGCACGCACTGCAAATTCCCAATTTTTTGTTGTTATTACCCAACATTCCCAGCAATCGGACGACGATCTTCAGAGGTCTGGCTCTGATATTTCTGATATTGCTGCTGCCGCTGCCGCTGCTGCTGCTGCGTGCAACTTGAGATGCATTAGGAAAGGTCAGTGCCATCTTCCTGTCCCTGTCTCACGCTCCATGCCACTGGTCTCCCCGTCTCCTCTGTCTCTGTCGCCTGTGCCTCAAATGCATCAAAACGCGCTTTTCTTTTATGCACTGCGAGAAGAGGGGTTATAATATATATACTATATATATAAAAATAAATAAATATATTATATATATATTATATAATTTAATAAAATTATTTAAGCTGGCACAAGAAAATGTGATTTAAAAACACAAAAACAAGTGCACAAATATTGCATAAAATTGATATGCATAAATTGATATGCATCCCTTATAAAATAATAATATGGCATAATTTATTAAGAAACTACGGACATTTCTTATAAAATATGTTTACGGATTATACTAATGTTTTTGTAACTTTTTTAAGTACTTACTGTGAGGTATTAGTTCTCATAACTATTGATTTGTTACCTTTGATACACCATTTTAAATAATGACAAGAAAGTATAACTAAATATTCTTTACGTATTTCCCAATACCCTTTTTAATAATGTCTTTAATTTTCTTGGAATTTTCCTTCCTTTCTCAGGCATCTTTTCATGTAAGCCTTTTCACAAACATTATTAACAATATATAATATATATTATATATCTTATATTAAGATAAGATACTCCTGCCTTTCCTATTCGTTTCTCCCTCTGTACACACATTTTTGTTTGTAGATTTTTTTGTTTGTCGGTCTCTGCGTTGTTGTCGTTGACGTTGCTGCCGCCGCAGCAGTGGTTGCTGTTGTTGTTGCTGTCTATCAGAGAAGGGTTGGTGGATTGCGGGGCTGAAAGGGGGGGGCCGCCGTGGAGCTACGTTTCGCGCTTACTTGCTTTTAATTCTTGCATTGCGTTTCAAGTTGCAGGGCACTCGGGCCCACCAATACAAATAAAGGTTGCTGCTTCGTTGGATGTGTGTGGTTAGTGCAGCTGCAACTGCAACTGCATCGGAATCGGCAGCGGCAGCAGCAGCGGCAGCGGCAACGGCAGCGGCACAAAAAACGCGCAACTCATTTAAAAATGCCAACGTCCATCAACGAGGATCGCCGAAGATGGCAGAATTTGTTGTCGTTTCGCTTTTTTGTCAAATTGTTTTGCTGAATTTTCTTGAGAACTTTTGCATTGTATTGTAGAGATCCTCCGCCCTGCTCCCTGGCTCCCCCTCAGTACCCTCTGTTGGTATTTTTTTTTTTTTGTGCAGCATTTGGCCAGAGGGAGAGGTCCGAGGAAGTGCAAGTTCCACAACTAAAAGACGACAATGAACTGTTTTGTATTGTATTCGCTTGCCGCAGTTCAGTTTGGTTCTGTTCTGACTGTTCTAAAGGGGGTTCTTCATCATCTCGAATTTCAACAGATTGCATAATCCACAAAAAAAATACGAGTTAAATCCCGACGACCTGGGACTCATTTCATTAGCCGTTTTCAATTAAATAAAACGATGAAGAACTACGTTCGCAGGCAGCCAAACAAAATTAGAGAAAAGATGCCAAGGAAATGCAGAAAAATACTCGTACTTTATTCTTGAAATTTTATTTTTTTCCACTTGCTAATAGAATTTGCACTAATTGAAATGATGAAATGAGAAAAAATGGTAATAATCTAGGAAAAAAATTGCAAAAAACTGCAAAAAAAAAAACGCCTGTGTAAAGCTGTGTAAAAAAATATCTGGTAAAACAAAAATGTCATTTTCATAGTTCGCTCAGAGGAAAAAAAATTGAATTCAATTTATGGCAATTAACAGAAATGCTTTCTGCAGTTTTTCATTGCCTTTGCCGCTGCCGCCGACCTCTCTAAATGGCTTGGCACTTTTCATTAAGCGTTAGACGTCGACGATGGTAATTTCTTAATTCTGGGGCTCAGATGAAGCTCAAGCACTTAAAGCACCTGAGGCCCAAACCCGTTAACAGGCATTTTTGGCCACAAAACAAGACACACACGCACACAATTTGAAGTTAAGTTAAGTGTCCTCCTCGGGGCGATGATAATTCTGTGGTCTAACCAGGCTCTTGGCTCACACATGAGACAGGAGCACTGAGAGAAAGAATATCTAAGATAAAGTGGTTAAATAAAGGTTGAATTCTTGAGTTTTTATTGTAAAAACTACGGATTTATGTATTGAAATTGCTTTTATATAGTGTGGGTTTTAAAATAAATATTATTTTACTGTCAGGTTTCCGGTAAATGTTTTTCTTTTTATTTTATTTAGTATTTAAAGAGCAGGTATTTTGAATATTAAATACTCACTTTTGTTAGTTATAAAATATTCAATAATCTCAGTCTAACCTTTAGTATCTAGTTTCAGCATTTCATTTAAATTGAAATATATAGAAGTTGCCTCATCTTTTTCCCAGTGCAGCTGTGTGTGCCTGACTCTGTGGCTTGTGTGAAAACTGAAAACTTTTTGGCAGCTTTTTGAGGCAGCCTGCGGCGGGGAGGGTCTCCACAAAAGAAGCACGAGTCAAGTGCCCCGTGATGGAGTGCAGCAGCAGCAGCAGCAGCAGCACAGGCAGAGGCGCCACACAGGCAACCCCGGCACCTGTTGGCCACTGCAGACTAATTTCATTACACACACACGACAGACCGCAAACAACAGCAGTCAAAGTGATTATGGCATCTAAATCGAAAATTGCACACAGCACTTTCGGTTTCGGTTTCGGCAAACAACACACAGAACACTCTCGTGCCGGCACCCAGCCATCCACCTGTTGCTTTCAGCCAACTGGATTAGACCATCTCTCTGCATCTGCCTGCGGCTGCATTGCCATTTCCCTCGTGCCTGTGTGTGTGTGTTGCATGCATTTTCCATTCAAATTTTCAGCAGCATCATCCAATAGGCCTTGCAACCGAGCCACACACGACCAGAAAACAGAAAGCAGACCGATTTAATTGAGTGTTTTTGCTGAAATTTAGTTCAGGGTCAGTTGTGTGCATTTGGCTTTTTGGTCTGGCCAATTTGGCCAATTTGGCAGGTGCCAGGAAGAGTGTGAGAGGTGTGGTTGTGTGTGAGCTCATGATTTATGCATTGCGTATACGTCGTGTGGTCCCTGGCTAGTGGCGAAATGTTTAAACACATTTCCTAAATCATATTTATGGTCTCAATGATTATGTAGATTGTCAGTTGTTGTTGTTGGGGGATAGACTATTGAAATATTGAGTAAATATTAGTTTATACTTCGGGCAGTGTTGTAGTGTGTGCAGTGTGTGAACTTGGATAGAAATTAAATTAGTTTGAGGCTTGTTTGTGATGAGCAAATATAGAGAAAATGGTTTAATGTATTGAGCTAATTTTATAATCCTTTTTCGCAGTATTAAGACGGTTTGGCTTAGCTAAAAATTACAAAACATAAGAACAATAATTAGTAAGAATTGTAATTTATAATAAACCCTGTCTAGTTTCACAAAAAAATCTCTTCTTACTCCCACCCACTGCCAATATTTTTGGTTTTTCCCAGGAAACTTAACCGTCTTAGGGAAAGATCCCCCCCTTTCCCAGGGCTAGGGTTTCCTTGGCAATTATGCGTTCATCTACCTGGTCTCATAATTTTCTCTCCCCATCTCTAGCTATTTTTTTAGGCTTCACAACTCTTCTGCTATTCGGTGGGTTTTGTTTCCACCGCGTCTTGGGTTCTCGGCAGTGTTCCACTTCTCATTAGCAAGAGTTTTCTTCATATATATTTTTTTTGTGCTGCCATTGAGGCAGTTTTCAGCTCTCAACCTTTTTTAGCTTAGCCACCGAAGGAGTGTTTTTGCTCTTTGGGATGTCTTGGCACCCCACCCAATTTGGCCTGCTCATTTAATTGCAGTGCATAGCATACCCCGTTCTCCATAGATCCCTCCTCCTCCCTACCTTTCGGTACCAGTTCAGTGCCAAAACAAATTGTGAGAAAAATGCCCAACAACGGAAAATGTGCGTGCTACATAAATTAAAACCTATGCTTCACTGGTCCGCCTAGAACATAAGGTTACCAAATAGGTGCGAGAGTGATGGCCTGATCTGGGTAAAAAGAGATGGCCAGTGGAGGTATAGAAGGGCTCATAAGCCTCAAAAGTCCATACAAAGTTTTTATAGCTTGCGCTCACTCTCTTTTTCACTCGGCCAGGCGATCTCATATTTTATGTCAAAGTCAACGCTGTTTTTTGTATCAATCACTGAAAGAATATTATTTGAATTTAGTTGAGGCAGTGAATAAAGGAAAATAGGTTGGCTATAATTATACAAAAAAGTAGAGATTGTTTTCCCAAGATATAATAAAAAATAAAATAAAAAGTATAGTCTTTGCAGGAAGTATTTTATCCAGTTCAAAGTAATTATAAGTTTATATCTTCAAATTAATTAGAATTGATCTTCCTATAAATTATTCTACACAACTTAAGGATTAAAGAATTAAGGAACTTAAAGATTATAAGATAAAGATATTTACCCTTTTAAGTTAAAGGGAAAA
>JAEIIG010001580.1:0-43672 GCA_018904695.1 Drosophila parvula
ATATTTTTTTTGGCAAGCGCCGGCGCCGGCTGAAGCAGCAGCAGCAGCGTGGAGCTGACGGCTAACAGGTGAAGCTACCAGTCCTACGGGGATTCCCCGAAAGCAAAAGAAAGCCACAGAACAAAATCTAGGATCTAGCTGAGCCCGTTACGCCCAAGCCCCGCGCCTACCCCCTGCTGTCCGTTATTGTTGTTATTATGTAAAACACATACACATACGTATATAACTTTATCTAAATATTAAACATATTATCTATCAAGAAACCATTTTCTATAACATATACATAATACACACATAATATACATATCTATACTACGTCTCTTTTTTTTGTTTTTTTTTTCGTCGTCATGTAGGACCAAAGCACAGGAAGTGAAAGAATATTTGTAAAATTTAGTTACGTTATTACAAGTTACGCTACATATATACAAACATACAACAAAACCCTAATAAAAAAAAAATGATCAAACTTCTAAAGACAGTTGTTTTCTTTAAATGATTTTAAAGGGGGAATTTTCTTTAACTAAAGAAAAGGTACTACTAAAGGTAAGAGATATCTCTTCAACTCATTTTTAGCGAGTGCTTAAAGCAGTGGTGCCCACACGCATTCACGCACCTGACGGCTTACGAGCTCTTACACTGCCGGTGTGAGCAGAGCAAGGGCATCACTGGCTTAAAGGTCTCTATGGTAAATCAGTTGTTTCGAATAAATCTATTATTAGCAATCCAACTGAAAGAGAAGTCATCGTGTCGATGCCATGGCTGGCATCCATCGCACATCTGTGCAATATAACACGCGACTTGCCTAATAATGTTTATTTGCACAACGAATAACGCCGGGCCAAAGGAAATATTGACGGGGCCAGAGTAAGCGTTAATTAAATAAATACATTTCTCCAGCGCCGAACAAAGGTATTTGTGTTTATTTATCCAACTAAACTAAACAGAAGTGGACGACGACGACACAGTCAGTGCATGCATGTCTGTTAGTCTGTCGCCTGGGTTAAGCACTCAAAGAGATTTGCCGACCATAATAAAAATAGATCAAATAAATATGACATATATAAGATATGGATAGTAGGAGAAGATCCTAACTAGATCAACACGAGCAACAGTAGTTCTACTAAAAAGGCAACGGGCACTATCCATTAAACGAGCTTCGTGCGTGCTTATACAATGTTTCAGTTCATAAATAGATCCAGACATACCGATTGGCAATGTGGATTTGCGTCACATGTGAGAAATATTAAGCAATTTCCGATCCTCAAATCTATTTCGCTATATAAGCTATATGCCTGCTAGTCATAAAATATTTAATTGCGAATCCAGAACATTCGGCGGGTGTCACATAAATCTTTGTGTGGAAAATATATCTAACTGAAAATGAACATTGTTTCTCACATCATTATCAGGCTTTTTTATTAATTAACATCCAAATTGTTTTTGCTCGGGCGCCATTGGGATTAAGGCGACACAGCATGGCGCCCGAGCAGGGACTCTTACCATCACTTGTTCATGTTTAAACATGCATTAAAGCGAGTTATACGAAAAATAACTAAATAGTTGTCATTTAATGGATTTTAAATGATTTTTTGTTTATTTTAAATACATATTCTTTCAACGACAGCTGTGAACGTTCTTCACCATCGATGATCATTGAGGAAATACGCACTTTGCTTAAAATAGCTAAATATTTGCAAAGCTCTCTCTTTCTCTCTCTTCTACACAGATATTGCATATTTTGCGGAGACTAGCCAAAAATATTTATCCAGCACCCATTATAAATAATAAAACAAGGGCGTTATTTTTTTCAAATGGAATATTTAATAAAAAATATACATATATATAGAGCATGTTTCATATATATATATATTCTGCTACATTTATGTAATCATATATAATGTTCTTTTTTTTTAAATTTTGTTTTTTGTTTGTTCTTTCCTTCGTATGACATTTTGGAATGATTATTTCATTATGCATTACATCAGTTTCTCTCTAGGTGTGTGTATGTGGTGTGTGGTGTGTGGTGTGTGGGGTGTGGTGTGTGGTATGTGGGGTGTCAGATTTAATCGCTACATAGGCACGTCAGTTCTATTTGTTTGATGCTGCTTGCAATGGATCCTTACGAGTATATACGCTTTTAATATATTTATTTTTTACTTTTTAAATTATACGACATTCTTTTTTGCATTTTATACAAAAAAAAAATGTATACATGTAACGTAAATGTTTTTTATTCTATATGTGTGTGTGTGTGTATGTTTAAAAGCTGCTGCTAATAAATATATTTAAAAAAAAAATAAAAAAAAACATGAATTATTTCATACATTTTGTTTGTGTATTTAAACGTTACATATTTTGTTGTTTATGGATATATATTTATATATATATATATAGAGTAATGCGTATAGAAAATATTTTGCACAGTTCGTTAGCCCGCTTGCGCTTAGTGGTGTGTGTGTGTGTGTGTGAGTGTGTGTGTGTTTATGGGGTGCGAAAGGGTTTCTTGGAGGGAGGGAATCATTTATTGATTGAAAAGCAGTTACAATTTCAAATTGTACCAAAATCATTAATTAATACTAAAAAAAAAAAAAATAAGAATAAGATACTATCCCACCTCTCTATCTCTCTCGCTCTCTTTCTGTCTCTATCTCTTTTGCTCTATGCTTAAAAGCCTTAAAAGCTATCCAAAAATAAATCGCAGGACAAATGCAATTCTTTTGTTTCATCCACAACAAACAACAAAAATAGAAGAAAAAAAAAATAATAAAATATGCTCCTAAAAATCGCCTGTAAATACAGTTCTGAGTTCTCCTTGTCTTCTTTTGTTTTTTTTTTTTGTTCTTTCGTGGGTTTTCCCTTTCATTTTTTTAACTAACAATTGGCTATATGACATTTTTTTTTTGTTGTTTTTTAATTTCTTTTTCTTTCTAACACTGATCTCTTGTTTTGTCTCCATTTAGTGGGGTTTTGGATGGAGGCTGGCGCAGCGTTGGAATTGCAGGAGGATGGAGGATGGTGTGGCCACGGAAAATGAAGTTGGGAATTATAAGCAAGCTGAATATTTGTACAACCTTCTTTCTTTCTTTCTCGACCCCCACCTCTCCGTCTCTGTCTAATGTTTTACATTCTCTGCTAATTCCCGCTCTTCTGCTGCTGTTTCTATATATATTTAATTTTTTTTTTTTAGCTTTTCAGCTATTTTCTGCTCTTGTTTTTAGTTTATAATTGCACTTATGTCGCTAGTTTAACTCTCAAACTCGCTCGCTTGTTTCTTTGTTCTGCATTCTTGTTCTGATTGTTGAATTACTCGTGCTTGATGCATTCATTGATTTAACTAAATTAAAGTTCAGTACTGAATAATGCCATCAATAAATATTGTATATGTATATATGTATGTATTGTTTACGACTAAAATAATAAAAACTATCGGCTAAGTGTGTCTCCTTGTGTGTGTGTGTTGTGTTGGTGTACTTTTTGGGTTTGGTTTTTTTTTTGTTTCTTTCTTTCTTTTGTTTTGCGGAAGAAGCTGCTCCAACGGGGGAAAGGAAGGGCTTTATGAACGGTTCCTCGTTTTGGAATGGGCGTGTATATGTGTGTGTGTGTGTGTCTGACATTCTAGGAATGCTTAGCATATATATAATATATATATATATATATATATGGGATATACATATACATAAATCTAATACAGAATCATATATCCATATATCTATCTCATATCGGTTACAAATACAAATAAGAAGTTGCTTTCTTAGTTCTTTCTTTCTTACTTTCTTTCTCTCTTTCTTTCTTTCTTTTTTCTCCCCCTTCAAATACTATATAAAAAATACAAGTTGTTGTAAATTAAAGTGTTTCGAACCATCTATGTATCGGGTATATATATATATATATGTTCAGGAACTGAAGAATCGCTGCCAGCAGCAGAGAAATTGAATCGAAAGGAAATTAATTTTATTGAAGCGAAAAAAAAACGGAATGAAACATAACTGTAGATCCAAAAATTAATTTCCTTTTCAAAAAATCAAAAAATATTGCAGTTGCTTCTCTCTATTTATATATATATATATCTCCCCTCTGGTGGCAACTGTTCCTTCCTAGTTCCTGGCCCCACGATTAAGCTGCAGCCACTACATTCGATCCACCTCAATTCCACGTGTAGTGTGGTGTCTAAATCTAGACTGCTGCTGCTGCTGCTGCTTCCGATTTAACGCGTAAAGGCACTAAGAAAGTGCGGACCACCCATGTCGAACTGCTGCGGCTCGTACACCTCATCGGCTGTCATGCCAAAGCCACTGCCGGCGGAGGACACTCCTCCACCTCCAGGGACTCCTCCTCCTCCTGCCAAGCTAGCAGCTGCTGCTGCTGCTGCGGCTGCTGCCGCCGCTGCAGTGGCTGCTTTAAGTTGACTAATGGCCAACATAGGAGGCTTATCGCCCGGCTTCCAACGACGATGAATGCCCATCGATTTAAGCTTCTGGCAGACGGACGAGGGTGATATATTGATGCCCTTCTCGGCCAAACGGGCCGATACCTTCCAGTATTGTATATTGCTATCCTCCTTGATCAGCTCGAGTATTTCGCGTGTGATCTCCTTGTCGCGCAGCTCACGTTCGGCGGCTTTTAGGCGGCGTCGCGGATGCAGCACCTTTGCTTGCTGCTGATAGTGATGTGATGTGTCCGCTGCTGCTGCTGCTGGTGTGTGGTGACGCAGCTGCTGCTGTTGCTGAAGCAGCAATTCCTGCTGCTGCTGTTGCTGCTGCTGCTGTTGCTGTTGCTGCTGTTGCTGACGCTGCTGCTGCTTGATTATCTCCATTTGCTCTAGCTGCTGGCGCTGCATCTCCTGCTGCTGCTGAATCTCCTGCTGGCGTTGCTCATGCTGCTGTTGCTGCTGTTGCTGTTGCTGCTGATGTTGTTGTTGTTGCTGCTGCTCCTTGGCTGTCAGATGCTCGTCGGAATGCCTGCCATCCGCTCGCTTGTTGCGATAAGAGAGCGGCACTCCCTTAAGAATGGCATCGCGCACCTTCCAAGCCGTCATCTGGGAGACGTTAAGGGCTCGTGCTATTTCCATGGTCGATGAATTTTGGGCAACCAACAACTTGGCCATGGCATACTTTTCGTCATCGATAAAGACATTCGGCTTGCGGGGCTTCTTGCCAGTTGGCGTGGTCGTTGTTGAGGAGGCTGTAGCAACAGGAGGAGCTGCTGTGTTGCTGCTGGAGCTGCCATTGCTGTGGATGGGAGAGAGGGAGTCAAGTCACCATTAAAAAATATATTTATAGATTAGAAAAAAGTCAGACAATATATATTGAGCTCAATAATCATATCGAAAATAGCGCAGATTTGATATATCGAAATTGAAACACACTCACCTCTCGTTGCTGTTCATGTGGGGCGGCATGGGGCGCAAAGACAGGTTGACGGGCAGAGCGTGCCTGTTGGAATTCAAATAAATTCAATTAATATCCACTCGAGATTCGAAATATATATATAATATATGAAATTCTTACATAACGGCGCTCGGATAACGCCTTAGCATCGGCATTCCGCCATTGTGTGCCTTTTGCTGATGCTGCAGTTGCTCACGTTCCCTTTCCCGCTCCCTCTCCCGGTGCTGCTGCTGCAACTGCAATTGCTGGGCATTGACAATGTGGGGGAAGTGCTGGGACTCGGCCAGCAGACGTTTGTAGGCCTCGACTTGGGGTCGAGTTGCTGCATGGACTTGCACCGGAACTGGAACCGGCGCTGGTGAAACAGAGCCGGGACGCCGCCCATTGGAATGTCGCTCATTGTCGGTGGTGGTGGTGGCCTCGAAGGGATCGTGCTCAATAGGATCGGAATCGGGATCATAGCCATTATGGAGCAAACCGGAAACGGCATCCTCGTCGCCCATATAACCGGCTGTCTCCTCAGCTCCAATCTCATCCGCTCCGCACTCATCCATCAGTCCCAATTGATGGTGCTGATGCTGGTGCTGCTGGTGCTGTTGGTGATGCTGCTGCTGCTGCTCGTCCTCGCTATCCTGTTGCTCCTCCTTGATCAGGCCCAGTCCCAGGTGGCTATAGGGCAGGCTCAAATGCTGATGCTCCCGCTCCCGCTCACGCTCACGCTCGGCGGCCAATGCCTGCTCTTCCTGCTGCTGCTGCTGTTGCTGTTGGATTTGCAGCTGGTGCTGGTGCTGTTGCTGTTGCTGTTGCTGGTGATGATGGTGCTGCTGCTGCTGCAACTGGTGGAGGTGCTGCTGCTGATCCTCTTGCGAAGGATCCACGACACGCTCGTGCAGGCTAACCCCATTGACCAAACTCTTGCGCAGGCGCCAGGCGAAGGTGCGCGAAATGTTCAGTTCGTTGGCAATCACCGTTGTGGTGGCCTCGCGCAATATCAGCTGTTTGGCCAGCGCTATCTTCTTGGCATCCAGCTTGATGCGAGTGCGTCCCTTTCGCTTGTTGTTAACCAATCCCAGCCTGAAACCCAAGAGAGTGTGGTTTTAGGAAAGAGATCCTCCAAGAAGGCCTAGAGACTAATTCTTACTTGCGATTGTTCAACACATGCAGTTCGGTAGCTGTGGGTTTACGAGCAGCGGCGGCGGCGGCAGCAGCTACTGCTCCTGCTCCTGCTCCTACCCCAGCTCCTCCACCACCTCCGGCGGCTACACGCTTGGGGAAATTGTTAAACTGCACAATATTTTGCTTAAAGAGCTGCTGCAGGGGCCTAAAGTCAAGTAAATCAGAATGAATATATGAATTATAAATTTCAAGCTTAAAATAAAACCAAATTACATCTTGGCCGCCTTCGAAGGACATCCGGTGCGCTTGTGCCAGCCCAAATGATGGCCGGTTGGGAATAGGACATGGCAATCCGAGCACTGCATTGGCCGACTGAGTAAATTAAAGAAAATTAAGCCATTGAATCAATAGAGAATCCCTAGATGAACTCACGTTTGGTTGCGACGCTTCTTGACGCATCGGCCGCGCCGAATATGCTTCTCCAAAAAGCGCTTATAGAAATAGGTTTTGCGGCAATTGCTGCACTCGTACACCGGCCCCGGGGCACCATGCACGCTCTGCATGTGCGCCTTGAGGATCTGCCTCATCTCGAAACTCTGATAGCAGTGCGGACACTGGAATCCCGGACCGGATCCCATTCCCTGGACCATGCCGCCGCCGGCAATCCCATTAATTGCCAGGCCATTGCCCGTGGGATCCAAGGCATCCGGCGGCGGCGGCGGCAATTCATCGCCTGGTGTAATTAGCTCAATCTCTGGTATCAGCGGTAGTGACATCTCCTCGTCGTCATCATCATCATCGTCGGCATCGACGCCACCGGCGCCGTGGTGATGATGGAGATGAAGCTGCTGGTGATGCTGCTGCTCGAGATCGAGATCGATGTCAACATCCTGACCTGACTGACCGGCGACGGAGCCATTGGGGAACTTGTTCATCTGATGCTGCATATATTCCTGCATCAGCCGGATCGAGCTAAAGTCAAACGGCGGCTCCTTGGAATGCCCGCCATGGACGGTTATCTCGCCATCATTGTCGTCGTCGTCGTCGTCGGTATGGTGTTGATGTTGCTGGTCTAATTCCTGGTGTTCCAGCGGATTTAGCTCCTCGATGTCCTCTGGATTTGTCCCAACGACCAATTCCACGCCGTTGCGCTGGCCCTCATACTCCTCCTCCTCCTCCTCTTCCTCCTCGTTTTCGTGCTCATCTTGATCCTGATCCTGCTCCAGATCTCCTTCCGGTCGATCCTCGTGCTTGCGATGGCCATTTATGACATGTCCATTGGGCAAACGCTTGTTTGCAGCGCCACCTACTGCATTGTCCTGGTCATTATCATTGTCCTCCTCCTCGTCATCGTCGGAGGAGGAACTGCTGCTGGTGGAGCTGCTGCCGCTGCCACTGCTGCTTCCGCTGCCGCTGCTGCAGCCGCTGCTCTTGGCCTGATCGGCCGCAGCCGTGGCGGTGCTAACCTCCAGGGGATCGGCGCCATCGATCTTTTGTCGCCGGTGTAGTTGCTGGCGGTAAAAATGGTCCGTTTCCTCGCACTTTTTCTTGAATTGGCACGCCGAAATGGTCATCTGGGCGCAGTCTACGCACACCTGTTGCGGCAGCGTATCGTTTTTGCTGATCTGCAATGGAAATTAAACGTTAAGCAACCTTTTTCATTTTTAGATTGATTTATAACCTCAATTTAATTAGGTCTTAACCTAACATAATTAACGGTTTCCTTATTACCAGCGTTGCCAGATATAAACACACCTAAAGAGCGCGTTAGGACATTTCCAACACCCGCATACCGTTACATGAATGTACATACATATGTACACAGAGAGAGAAAGAGAGACAACATGTGGAATTCCTTGAATTGGCAACATAATCTACTCAAGTGGGAAAATTGCACAAATAAACCAGAAAATTGCAGCATTTCAAACGGTTTGAGGAAAAGCACACTCCACACTCCACCACACATAAGGAGAAAATCAAATTGAAATATGCACATGAATTGAAAACACAAATGCGAATAATGTGGGGGGAAAATAAGCAGCATAGTAAAGCAGTGCACACATACACGCACACACATACACAGAGACATTTGAAGCCACCCCATTCACATTCACGTGCTGAGCTCCCCGCATCACCTCTCACCCCTTACTGCACCCCTTACTTCAGGGGCCAACGAACGTCTAAGCCGAAAACAACAACAACAATGGGAGTGGGAAGCGGGAAGTGGCAAGTGGGGACAAAGAGAGCTTAGAGAGACGGAAGAGAGACGAGAAGAGAAGAGAGTCAAGACACCGCATAAAGTTGTAAAGTAAAGGAAAAATGTATGGAATTAAGTCAAACATATGAATTATACATACAAAAACGACAAAAAAAAAAAAAAAGCAAACACAACCGGGGGAAATATACACTTCTATTGAAGAAGAAGAAGAAGAGGAAAAGGAGGTAGAAGGGGGAGGGTGGGAGGTAGCAAACAACAATTCAAACGGTAAATTATTTTACAAAAGCCAAAGCAAAAAAGCACGGCAACGAAGAAACCCAACGAAATAAAATGAAATGAAGAAATAAGAAACATAAGACAAGACAAGACACCACACAGAAGAAATTCCATCAAGCGGCGGTAGCGACGAACAAAAATATGAAACGCTCGTTGAAACTGAAATGGAAAAATTGTATACACAATATGAATAAAATAAACTAACCAAAAGCCATACCAAAACCGAACCGAAGCCAGGCCGTTGAACAAATAAACAGAATAAATGGCCAAAGTGAGGAGTGGAGCTGGAAGCAAGCAGCGCAACAAGACAAAGCAATGAAAACTGATTCCAAATTATGTACATATGTATGTACATATATACATGCATATACATATCTATATCTACATACACATATCCACATGTATGTACCGGCGAATGTGTATGAAAATTAATATGAATAATAAATACATACGTGTATTTCACAATATGTGTTCGTATGTGTGGTGTGAATAACTTTCATGTGTTTTTTTTTTCTTAGTTTAAGTATTCCAGTATTCCACGAAGAAGAACAGTTTGGATGTACACCACAATCTTGGATTACAAGCAGGCAGACTGACAGACAGTGGGTGCAAATAGGCGACACACCCCATAAAAAAGGGAAAAGAAAATAAACCGAAAACAGAAGCACAAGCCTAAGCGATCTTCCAATTGAAGGGTTTATTAAGCCGAAAAACCCCTTAAAAAATATACATATGTATGTACATATGTACATATGTACAAAAACACAAACTTTCTTGCTTCGAATTATTATTATTTTTTGTGATCAACTCTGTGGCTTATAAAATATACAAGCAAGCGAACATATCTACGCTCTGTTGTATGGAATTCAAATTAGGATCCATCTAATGTGCAAACAGTTCGAAGAAGAGCTTTTCGGATTCGTAATTGAAATCAATACATGGAATGGGGGGAAAAAAAACAAACATCAAAATCAATAAACATACATACAGTGACCGCGCCGCACTTCCCCAGAAAAAAAATGTGTTCGAAAAGAAAAATAAAAAGTTTGCCAACTAAGAAAATAGTAACTGTTAGTCTAGAAAAATGGCATATGGATCAATGATAAAGCTATTATTGTGAAACTTTATTTTAAGCTGAATTAATCTCTTATGAAACCTATTTAAAAAACAGCAGTTTCTTGACGTTACAGCTTTTCACTGAGATTAGAAGATGGAAGTATTAATAATACTTATTATTTATTTCGGCTCCACCTGCGCAAGTGACCACTGTAACTGTGTGACAATTCCACTGCAAGTCTTGACCTTCGACGCTCCCTCTCTTGCTCTTAATTTCTTTCCTCCCCCTTCTCCCTCTGACACTTCCTCTCCATTACCATCTCAATCTTTTTCTTCTGCTTTGACTTCTTAATGTTAAAATCGTTTTACACCCCCCTGCCCTGCTACTCACACCTCGTTCTCTTTCGCACACACTCTTCCCCATACCATCTCTTCTTTCTTTCTTTGCTTTTCTTTAGCTTTTCGCACTCACCTTGATGTTGGCCAGCGTGGTAATCTTCTGCCAGAGCGCATCCTCCCCGAATATGGGAATCATTTGCGCGGCGGCCGCATTGTTGCTGCTGTTACTGTTACTGTTACTATTGTTGTTGTTGTTATTATTGTTGTGGTGGGTGGTAATACAGATGCGACATAACTGAGGACTTCCGCCCGCCGCCTCCTGTTGCTGTTCGCTCTCCATCCTGCAGAGCGCGAACGGGAACTGGAACGGAAACGGGGGGGTAACTGGAACGGGAACAGGAACCAGCTGTTGTGGTGGTGATGATGGTGAAGCTGCTGCGGGTGTGACCGTAACCGCTAGCCATCAACTGCATGCCGTCCGCTCTTCTTCAGCCACCTTAGCATCCACCACCTGCCGCCTCACCTCTGGTCGACCGTCTTCCGCACCTACAACTCGCAATCGTGGGATCAATCAAATCGATTCGTCGGTAAGAGAGAGAGAGAGTGGAAAGTGCAGAGTGCGGAGTACTGATGAGCCGGCAACAAGTGGCACGCGAGAGCGAACGAGCGGTAATGCGTTTGCAGGAACGACCGGGAATGCGGAGGAACACAGGAACGTTCGCTTGGACCGACGACGGTTGGCAAACTGAAATGGGAATGCAGAGCAAGAAAACTATTTATTAATAATGGGCATAAACAACGAAAATGTGTGTACGAAATGGGGGGAAAAAAACAAGAACAAGAAAAAGAACAACAACAACAAAAAGAGAAATATATACACATACATATGTATGTATGATACCGGAGCTGAGCGCTCAAGACGCAAAGAAAACTAAATAAGAGTTAACAAAACAACGACCGAGCAAACTAGAAAATAAATGTGAAAAATAAAAAACAACACACACATACAGAGACACAACACAATGGCAGCCATACACACACACACACTCCTTGCTACATACAAACACATATTTATTGTGTGGATTTAAAAAAAAAACAACAAAACAATTCTTACTGTCGTAGCCGCATACAAAAGTTATGAACTTGATACACACACACACACACACATACGCTTGCATACAAAAATAAAATTACACAAAAGAAAACAAGTCGAAACTAAAAAATAACATTCACACGCACACAGTTACACCGAGAGATATACAAACATCATACATACATACAGTGACAAGAGAGACACGAACAAATAATAATAGCAAAAATCGTAACGAAACGAAATGAAATAAAACTTTATATCTATGCAAGCAAGCAAAGGGGGTAGGGGGTGGAGATACGGGGACAGAAGACAAAGCACACACAAAGTACGACGATAAATTTATATGCTAGCTCTCTTTCGCTCGTTTATGGAATGCGACAGGAGGCGGGAGAGCGCAAAGGGAGGTGGAATTGCTGTAATTTAGTTGAGCAATTAAGTTTACTTCGCCATTCGCCATTCGTTGTCGATAAACGCATCTCGATCAATAAATCACAACAAGTCATCGATAAGGCAGTCAGCAGGCTAGCTAGCTAGCTAGCAAAAAAGCGAAAAGTCATCGAACTATCGATGTTTCCATTCCATTTAACTCCCCCACCGACCCCCATACTTTTACATCAACCTTTCCTCCCGGCACGCCCCTTCCACGGTTTAATCTTCTACCAACTACAAAGAACAAGGTGAACGAACGGAAATGGGCAAATGCGTGGAACAAAACAGAACACAGAATAGCAAAAAACACACACAGAACACCGAACAAATTCCAAATGCAATTCAAGTTCAGCAATGGAATGCAAAAATTCTCAACCAGTTTCTGAGTGCATTTTTTTTTTCTTTTTAAATTATATCCAAAATAAAGGCAGGGGGAAGGTGGTGATGGGGGAGCTGGAGAATCCTAGGCACATGAGTTTGCAAATTGAAATTCTGTTTTGATCTCTTGCGCGATCTCTCTCGTGTTGCACATCTCTATGCAAGCGAACAGAGAGAGACCCACGAAGAACAAGAACGAGCCGAGCTCTCGCATAATCATCCGCGCATAGAGAGAGGAAGTGTGATTGAGAGCGGAGGAGAGAGTATTGGGGAGGCAGCACCTGGAAACTGGAACTGGCAAAAAGACGAAAGCAATTTGCAATACATATTTGTATAACGAGTGCTTTTCAGCTACAACCCTGCCTCCTCCTTTCCACACCACCCCCGCCGCCCACTCCTTAATAAAACCAACAAAAAAAAAAAACCAATAATGCAAATGCAAAGTTTATCTTTTGCATACACATTCTCCTATTCAAAGACTGCTAATATTCTTTGGGGACGCTTTTATGAAATTTCTTTCTCTTCGTTGTGTTCTGGGAATATCTGGTAGGAGTCACAATCTTATACTATCATCTGTAAAATGTATTATCCTTGTCATATTTTCATGGGTTCCATATTCCGATCGCTAGAATAGCCTTTAAATTATTAAAAGTATAACTAGTATCTTAGAAAAATCTAGTAATTTAGAAAACAATTCCTAGTATTTTCGCCTGATCATTTTAAAGACCCAAAATACATATGTACCAATTGATTTTATTAAAAAGTTCTTTTATTATGGAAAGAATTGAATAAAAAAAACTTTAGTCAAAGCCAAAACTTTTATCAATTTCGAAACGTACCATCCATATTCATATAATAAAACTGATGCCGACGCTTTTTATTACATACAATTTGTATGTGAAATAAAACTCGTTTAAATTCCATAAATAATCTTGAAAAGAAACTTGAATTTGTGTGAGACAGATACAGATGTTGGTTGGGATTATGGAAGTTCGACTCTGTGTATATATGAATAGTTTCCATGTCTGTAAGAGGCCCGCATATGGAGGCTCCACCATCAATTACCATTTCAAGTCGGAGCCAGACATTGTTTAGAGTTTTAAAATAAAAATTAATAATAAAATGGAACCCATAAAAAGGCACGAGACAATGGTGGTGGAAATGCCGCGGTTTAAGGTTTAACACACAGGTCTGTGTGTGTGTACATATGTATGTATGAGGAAATATTTGCGGACTGGGGATATATGTAATTTATAACAAACGAAATGATTATTACCTATGAAACGGAGGGGGTTATGAGAGAGGTGGTGCGTAAGAGCGGAGGCGGAAAAGCGTCGTCGAAAGAGTCAAGAAACTCGACGGATTTTCTGTTTCTGCACAAACTAAAGGAAAACTTACGTTTCTGCAGAGAGAAGAGCGAGCGAGCCCCCGCTTCGACTCCAAGTCGAAGTAGAAGCCGCAGTCGCAGAGCAACCCACCGACCGACCGACCCAAGCGAACCGAACCGAACCGAGCCCCAACACGAACCCGAACGAACCCAAACCCGAACCCGAACCCGAACCCAAACCCCAAACCGAACCCCAACCCGACCGCGAATGAACAAACTATGGAAACGACTCTACAACTATTCAAGAAGTCGACGAGAAAAGCAAATACACACTACTTACACTTACTATCCCCCCCTAACCATCATACTGTATATCCATGCCTAGACATGTGTGCTGGTTTGTTGGTTCACCTCCACTCACACACTTACACACACACACTATGCGCGCCTGAGACTTAAAACTTTGTTATTTCTCTTTTTATGATTATTTTAGCTATTGTACAGTTCCACAGAAAATTTATACACCGCACACGAACCGTGGAGCAACTTACAAGGGGGAGGCATGGAGGTGGCACGGTTCGGTCGGTGGTCGCATACAGACATAGAATTTAATATTTGTGAGCATATTTGCGGACGGAATGGAATGGAATAGAGCTATGGGGAGCTGAAGAACAAGAACGCGAATGCGAACGCAAGCGCTAAGAAGAACAAGAAGAAGAAGAAGCACACATCTACTAGAAGAATTGAAGACTCTGAGCAAGCAGAGCGATGACAAAGTAAACGCTTGTATGCTGGTGTGTGTGCGAGTACTAGATAAATTCTTAATGCTGTCGTTGACTTAGAAAGTATTTCAAATAATGAAAGAAGCTAAAGACGCTACACAAGCACAAGTCTTCTTCGGGGAATTTTCGTATACATATGTATGTAGATATTTTTTTTTTGTTTGCCAGCTTAGGCAGCTTAACATTTTCTTTATGAAGATCACACACAGCAGAAGCACACATAGTAGATCAAGAACCCCAAGCAGTGGAAGCAGGGCAAGAGCACGGGGAGGCTGGCAAAGCAGTGCACGCCTTCCATGGCCTTGCATAACAAATTGCTGTGTTCATAATTGATTTGCGCCTCCTCCTCCATGCAAGCAGTCAGGGCAAGAAGAAAGAGAGCGAGAGATAAAGCGAGGAAAACTTCGAAAGAAAGACAACGAAAGAGGGGAGATTACACTGATTATGCAATGCCCCCAAAAGAATATCATTCTTCGTATCTACAAGTCTCACAAACTTATGAACATGCATGGCACAGCTACAGTGATCGCTGACAAATGGTAACTCGAAGACATAACTAAACACAATGAAAGATCAACACATCATGTACATATTTCCAATATTTCCAATAAAACCAACAAATAAGTCGTGTGCACTCTCTTCTGCTCTCTTGTTGAAAGTCTCAAGTCTCAACATAAGCAAATAATGAAATAATACTGATTATTCTCAAGTTTCACAGTGTTTATAAATATTTCAGTCTGGAGTCACGCAACTAAAGAGGTACTCTTTTTCATAAATCAAAATTGTAAATCAAGATAAGGCAACTTAAATAAGATTACCAAAATATTTCAGTCAGTTGATAACTTTATGAAATAATGGGCGTCCCAAAAGGTGAGTGAAAAGGTTAAAGTGTAATTTAAATTTAAATTGGTTTAAATCTGTAATAGACTCGCGAGTCTGCAAATTTCGCTGCCCGAGCTCTGCTCACACCGACAGTGTAAGCGTTCGCATGCCGTCGTCAAAGACAGCACACGGTCTTGCTCACACAAATGCAAGTGTAACGTGTCAATGTATGCGGGTGGGCACCACTGGTTTAAATAAATGGTAGATCAAGTCTAGTCTTCATTGCCTACCTTAGGGGACTGCACACTGGGTGCATTCTCGAGAGACCCCATCAAGATGTCCCAACGCCTTGAAACCATAGACTTAACTAGTATTTGGTAATTACTAAGCCAAAAAACTAGTGAACCAAGTCCTCCAGCCAGAATGTGATCACTTAATTGAATAGCATCACTTAGCTAGGCCTGACTGTGCTGCATATTGAGACCTCATAAGCTTCATAAGCGGGGAGATAGGAGATGGGAGATGGGATCGAGGTGAGGCGAGGTTGGTAATTACAAACTCACGACAATGTGCGACGTGAACAATAATTTTACGTGTACTTGCAATAACAATAGCTCCGGAAGAAGACACACCAACACACATACACACACCAACACACACATACACGAAGTCTGATTACAGTGGTCGCTGTCTGTGTGAGGAAATGTACACGAACAACACAATATAAAGAAAATAGGAGAAGATTGGAAAGATTGGAATGTGTGTTTGTTTAGTTTGTTTCGTCGCCGACAGTTGCGGAGAGATATTAATTTCGATAGTCGCTCGATATCGATAGCTGCAGTTGGGGTATCAGGTTTATCTGATGATGTAAACAATTCGTCCCACTATAATATGCTCACACACATGCGAAGAAAACAAAACTCAGATGATAAACGCTGAGGTTTTCATTTCGCGGAAATAGCCAAATAAATATTGCAATTACAAATTTCCACAGAACTCGAAGAGAAAACAAAATTAAATTGAAGTGAAGTGAAAGAAGAGCAGAACGGAATGGAATGCGTGTATGAAGAAAAGTTCCAATGAAGTTGAATAAAAGCTGATAAAACTAGTTTGCACATCATATCGACTTTTTGGGTGAATTTATCTCTTATTTCATTGTATATACATACATATTTAAGGTCGCGAAATTATGCTTTCATATGTATATTCGTTTTGGATATATTTTTATTCTATTACTTTATGATATTCCACACCTTCTATAGTTCACAATCGCTTCTTTGTAACGTCTTTTGAGTGACATATTTTCGAGTTCATCGACCCCAAAATTAGATGAGGAAGCATGATTCCCAAAGAGTTATATTTTCTGTGTAATCTAGTGTAATGATAATGATGATGATGATGATGATGGAACGAGGATATTACGACCAAAAGCCGAGGAAAGAGCTCTAAACAAAGTCGACAGACCGCTTCCACAAAAGGAGATGCGTGTAGGCGGGTGGGAGTGTGCTGCCCAGAAGAGAGGTACAAGAGGACAAGAACAAGGAGGAGAGAGCAGGAGCAGGAGGTAGGTATCATGCGAGAACAGGAATCAGAGCTTGGATCGAGGGGAAAAGTCAGGCCGAAAAACTAGATGAAAAACTTGGCAATGGCCAAAGATAAGCCAAAGTAGATGTGAAGAGCGAACTGAGAACGACGACGAGGCGAAAGAACCACGGCTTTAGAAACGAGAAGAAACCAGCCAGAAGAAAGAAGCAGGAGCGCGCCGCTCCTCGCTCAATAGACAAGTTTCATATCCAAGCAAAGTTACCCATAAAAAGCATCAAAGATGCAACAACTGAGGTCAAAATGATAGTAGCTAAAATAGTATGACCTTCTCTTGTTCATTATTAATTTAAAAACAATTGCCTTTACACCCAGCCTGCTGGCATACATAAGTAGCGCGTCTGAAATCAAGCGACTTAGACCTCGGAAAACTCTCACTAGCAAAGAGAAGGTCGCAAGAACAAGCCAATTATTAAATTTAATAAATATTTCTCAATGAAAGCGAAACAAAAACAAGGTTTCTTCTGAGGTCTGTACACAGTTGTACAATATGTGAGATATTGCAGAAATAGTTTGCATACATTTTATAATACAAAAATCATTTTATGCAGATCATAATATTTTTATTGATCGAAAAGGTTGAGCAAAGGTTTTGTAATCAGCTGTTATTTTAAAACGATAGGAAAAAGTATGTATGCCCTATTTTTCCTAGAGTTACTATTCATGAAACAATCAGTGTTGCCTATTATTATGACCACAACTGTCGATACGAAGTGGAACCGCAAGAGCTCGCTTGATTGATACCCTATAGTTGGTCGGGGGAGGGTGGCGGTGGGTGGTGGAAGGTACCAAGAGACTGTAAAGAAGATCGCGGTTAGCAGGAGAAACCACAGAGAACAGAAAAACAGAAAGAGAAGGACAAACAACAAGAACAATCATGGACACAACAGAAGAAACACAAACAAAAGAAAAAGAAGCGAGCGAAAGAAACTGCAGCATAGAAAAGTTTACAGCTTGAAAAATATTTTTATGGCCTTACATTTTGTGCTTGACTCTTAAGTGCGACAGGGCGGCAAGGGGCAGAGAGAACGGTGAGAGAGAGAGTGCAAAAGAGATAGCAGGAGCACGTGCAATAAATGCAATTACCACATTCAAGCTAGCATCTGTCTTTACGTCGGTGTGTGTGTGTGTGTTGGTTTGTGTTTGCGAGTTTATGGGTTCAAGTTGTATATTTTCTACAGACTTTTATAGACGATTCTGATAGCCAGTTTATCAAAGGTATATCGGTTGTGGGTAAGAATTAAATTCAATTTTCAATTATTCAAAATTCAAGTATTTCTCAAAATAATAATGTTCTAAAAATTGCCAAACTTGGAAGGTTTTAATTGGGAAAGAATTGTAATAAAAACATATCGAATTCCCCAGGAATCAACAGTTGCCACACTGGGCTAAGCAGTTTTACGGCTAAAAACAGTCAGCTGTAAGCAGTTGCAAGACCTTGCCGCCGCACACCAGCTGTCAAATGTTTTTTGTTTTTGTTTTCGTAAGGGGGTATCAACTAGTCGAATTCTAGGACAGGGTCTGCCGAACGACTTGTTTATTTTATGCGTTCACCAAACTTGAGAAGCAAAAAACAAACAAAGCAAACGGCAAATAGCAGCTTACAGCGTTAAATCTACGAGCGACGGCGCGGGGCAGCGACCAACGAAGGAAGGAAGGAGCGCGCGACCAGCGAGCGAGTAAGCGAGCGAGCGACATTTTCTGTATACGCGCCAAGCAGTCGAAGCAGTTGGCCCGGCGCTGCTTGCTTGCATGCAGGTTGTCTTTGCACTGTCTTTGCTATTGACTTTGCCTGTGCTATTGCTATTGCTATTTCTGTTTCTGTTACTGCACTTACTGCTGTCGTATTTTTTATTCATTTTTCTTGCTGGCAATGCGCATACATATATACATATGTATGTACGTACATATTTTTTATATATGTATATTTTTTTTTTCTCCATATGCTTTTTTTTATGTGCGTGTGAGTCGTCGTCGTCTGTTGTCTATGATTGTCGCTGTGTGTGTGTTTGCCTCGGATCAAATTTGTTGAATTGTTTATTTAGTGCGCTATTGTTGCAGTTGTTGTTGTAGCTGTTTATTGCTGCTTTGCTGTTGTTGTTTCTGTGTGTGTGCTGTTTTTTTTTTTTTTCTGTTTTTATTATATGTATTTTTCGTTATTGTTATTATCGTTAGTGGCAGCAGTTGCAGCAGTTGCATTCGCTCTCATCGTTTCATTCGCTCTCCACTCTTCGCTGCTGCCTTTCTGCTGTTGTCTCTTTCGTTTTTGGTATTTGTAAATTACATAAATTGTCTTGGACTATAAATTACGGGAAGATTATTATGGATTGTTGGCAGTGCATGTGCATGTGCATGTGTGCAGGCAGGCAGGCAGGCATGTATGCGTGGGTATTAGTAGTGGTTATAAAGCAAGCAGTTAACTTCGTACAGCGAATAACCGAAATACCCTCTTCCAGTCTTCCAATCGAATTATTCCAATGAAACCTAGAGGACATGCCAACAATTACAGCTGTTTAACTTGGTACAGAATTATTGATTGATTAAAAAGTCATGGAAAATTCCTGGAATATTTGTTAACATACAGAAATCCATATGTTCCAAATATTTGTATAATCTAGAATCTAGAAAGTTATGTTAAGCTTTTCTTAAAATAAAATCCCATTTAAATAACAATTACATCTCAAAATAACTCCTATGCATATTACAGATTTTAACCAAATTTTCCGAAAGTGACCGCCAAAGTGGAATTATTATATATAAATTAAATTGCAAACGAAATTGAATACTTAGTTATCCCTTTTTTTTATGATTTGTGAGGTCGGAAGTGGGTGTGGCCAAATTCCAAATCAAACTTAATCTGTGCGCAACAGATATGAATGTTATCACCAAATTTGGTAGCTGTAGCTCTTTAAGTTTCTGAGATCTGTTGTCTCACAGGGATGAACATGGCTAAATCGACTCGCCTGGTGATGCTGACAATGAAAGAATATACACACTTTATAGTTGACAACAAGCTATACTACTCTTGGGTACCTGATAGAAAAACAACAAAACTATTCCTTTGAAACAATTGCTAACAGTTTACTTTGCTTGAAAATACTTTCATAAAGCCAAGCTCTGGCTGTATAATCATCAGGTGTTCTTATGTCTCGGATAGCATATAACGGCTCGATTTCAATTTATACAGAACTTGCAACTGTTGCAACAACAGCAACAAGGCCAGGTGGAAAAGATTCAGCAAAGTAGCGCACAATACTAGATGTGTTCTTTACGTTTAAACATCTTACGATTACATATTTCTAAGCAATCTTTTCTATAAATATTAGTGGATAAGATAGCAAATAATTGATTGGGTTTGAATTCTTGTTTACAAAGTAGCTAAACAAGTTTAAGTACTGAGCAACACCGAAGCTGCACTTTATGGGTGTATTGCATTAAGTTGTTAAGTTGGATTAGTTCGGTTAAAAGCTGATAATACCCTGTGGAGAGGGTATACGATCAAGCCAGCAATGTTAATTCCCAGCTTATGCCTCTTCTTCTGCTCTGGCTTGCCTGTTTTTTTTTTTTGCTGTATATTTTATGCTTTTATAGAGATCTGCATTTAATGATACTCGGAGTAGTTACATATGCATATCGTCGACTTTTTTTTTAAAGTGTGCATTAATGTTTGTGTGTGTGTGTGTGCGACCACATAAATAGGTGTGTGCCATTATTGTTGTTGCCGTTTTTATTTCAGCCTTTGTCGCTGCCATTATTATTATTGTTGTTGCTGTCTTCTGAGTCACAGAGAAGCGAGCTTGGAAATTGGAAATGGGATATGGTAATGGTAATGTTAACAAATATGTGCAGCTCACTCGTCTAGTGGGTTTCGTTTCTTTTTTAGGTTTAGGTTTTTTTTTGCTTCTCCTTTTGCAAATGCCAGCTAAGCTAGGCAGCTAAATAAAAAAAAAAGGGAAGGGCCAAAAATAGGCAAAGGATCCGTGGAGATCGCATAAAACAGGAATCTTGCAGCTTTACACAAGCTGAAAGAATGTTCGAATAATTGGTTTCTTTGCACTTTTTGCTATGAAAACTCTCAAAGTGAGACTAGACCTGACCAGGATAATAGCAAAAGAATTTGGCTTTTCTGAAGTTTGTAAAGATATATTAGGTAATTGCCCTTATTGATTTTTCGTAAATTACATTTAATGAAGGGTTTTTTTAAACTATAATTATGGCCGCCAGGCAAGTTGGCCAAAACTTCTTGCCACGAAAATGGAAAATGTGCCATTTTAATAATTAATAACTAGTGACAGGCAAACACAACTAGAACCGGAGCTAGTTTACTGGGATCTCTATAATAAATTCTACACTTAGAAGGTTCTCCTTCGTAAACAAAGACCTTATATAACTAAAAGCTTCTTAATACAAAGACTCAATAACTCGAGGTTTTTTATAGGTTTCTTTTGAGAGAGATAGCGGTTCGAGTTATAAAAGTCAATAGCATATTTAGCTATAAATAATTTAAAAATAAAGTGATATGCTTTTGAAATAATCTTAATTGGCCTTTACATACATACATACATATGCCTGTATATTCAGTAATTATCGTTCTTCGTATTATTTATATTTTTTTTTTAAATAGAAAGACAATAAATAAATAATGATAGCTTGAGGTGGAAGTGGAAAAACTTGGAGAATGGAGAATGGAAAAACGATTAGGCGCAAATGCCATCGGGAGATGTGATTAATTTTGTAGACTTTCGGATCTTTGGGAGAATCTTGGAAATGTTGCATAACACACACATGCACACATACGCAAAGATCCCAATCAGAATCGTCCAACTGTCAAAGTAACGGTTGTTGCTTTACATGTGTGTGCGTTGGGAATGTGTCTTGTTTTTTGTTTCTCTTTGATTGTTTCTGTTTCTGTTTTTTTTTTCTTTTTTTTTCAGTTCGATTTCAATGATCGACGATTTTGAAGTCTGAACATGCGGTGTAGAAATTTCCGCTAACAACAATAACGGCAAACTATAATAACAACAATTTCACTTAATTCAATTTATGTACAATTCAAACACACACTTACACACACACACACACACATACAGTCATAGGCAAAGCACTTACAGATATAAACATACCGACGTGTGCTCGTTTTAACCTGACTTGGTTGTTTTTCTCTCTATTTTATCAAGCGGTTGATCAAATATACGAAAGAACAATAAACACACACTAGCGCACAAATATGCACATGCACACGGGCAAAAGGCAAATACAACTACAACTACAACTACAATTGTGCTGATATAGTACATATATATTTCTTAAACATTTTTCGTAGGCATATATTCAAAAAGCGTAATCTTTATTCACACAACACACACACAGCCAACAGGGACAGCAGGCGGCAGCGACCAGACACCGACAGACATCATATTCCCAAGCACAAACACAAATACAAGTAAACGCACTGATTTAACGTAACTATTCCTGCGCTCAAGTGAACATAGTTAATGCCAGAAACAACAACAACAACAACAGCAGCAGCAGGCACCGACGACAACGGCGGCGGCTAAGAACTAGCTGGAAAGCCAGAGAGCGAGAGCGACCAATTGAGAGCGGCGCGCCAAGGAGCGAGCGAGCGGGACAGAGCTTGAGCTAGAGTGGAAGCCAGAGAGTGAGAGAGCACAGAGCCACAAGGCAGCAATAATAACAATAATAAATTGAAGAGTTAAACTAATAATGAAATGTGTGTGTGTGTGTGTATGTGCGCGCGCGAGTGGCATCCATCTCGCTTGCTCGCGTTCGCTCGCCTAGTATAGTTAGTAATAATAAAGTCAAGTAAAATCGTCGTCGCACATACCTTTATTTAGTCGAAATTGCTATGTATTTATCTTTCTTCTTCTTCGCTGCCGCGGTCGTCGTCAACGTCGCTGCTTAGCTATGCTGCTTACTGCTTGCTTGTGTTGTTGTTGTTGCTGCTGTTGCTGCCGCTCAGATACTTTTGTTATTTGCCGTTGGTTTCGTGTTGTTTTGTTGTTGTTTTTGCTTTTATCTCTTATAAGTTTTTCACACACAACAGAATCAAAAATGGAATGTGAATGTGTAAAATCGTATTTATTAGTACTTTATGCCGTTGCCTCGTCGTTGCTCGTTGTTAGTTTTTGTTGTTGCCGTAGTCGTAGTTGTAGTAGTAGGTAGAGTTGCCTTGTTTTTTTTTTTATTTGCTAGTGTATTGTTGTTGTTTTTGTTGTCGTGTGACAGAATGTATGTGAATATTAAATTATGTTATGTGCTTTTATACTGCTTATATAAAATTTGCTCAATTTTTCCGTTGACAAAATACCGTTGTTGCTCTGATTTGTTCTTTCATTGGCTTTGCTTTGCCCTGTAGTGCCATTTGCTTTTCGTTGGCTTTGCTTTGCTCTGCTTTTCTTTGGTTGCACATTCCAATTGAGGAAAAGGAAAAACCGAGCGCACTTGCAGCAACAGAGACAGAAGCAGGAACGGCGACTGCGACAGAGAGAATAAGAACCAAAAACAAACAAACAAAAAGGGTTGGGAGGCGGCGGAGGACGCGACAAGACACACACCGACACACACACACGCACGCAAGTCGAATCGCAGTTATTTTAAGTCTGTCGCTTGTCTCTCTTCCTCTCTGTGGTGGCAATCAAAGGTAAACACAATTAAGAATGCGCCTATTGTTGCGATTATAGTTGCGCTTATTGTTATTGCTGCTGGTGTTGTTGTTGTTGCTGTTGTCGTCACCGCTTGACTTTTGTAGAGCGGTAAAGGTAAACTACGCTACCTGCGACCTGTCGCCGCATCACACAAGCACTCACGTCCGTTCACGTCGAGAACAAAAACAAAAATGCCTCACAACACAAAATGCTCCAATCAGTTGGGGATGTGAAAGACGTAACAAAAACAAAACTGCCGCCCAAGAGGTCTGAAAAAACATCGATGTCACTATCGCTAGAGTATCGATTTTTTTTTTTAAACAGGCCATACATAGAAGCAAAATAACGCCAAACTTATGTATCGTAATATTTGTATATGTGTCAGATATAGTTTTCTTTACGCTATTTCTACTATGTCTATATTTGTACATTTCTGCATTTTGGGGAAATAAATTTGTTGCATTTGAATGAAATATCGGTGCATCATGTTTTTCTACCTCCACTTGAGACAAAAAAAAAACACCCAGGAAAAGGTGGCATAACTGGGAAAATGAAGACAGCTTTTATTTTGTAAAAGCACAGTCTGGCAGCGCCAATGTTATGAGCTTTTGATGGCCGCTTAAGTGTGATCAACAAAACAACAGGAGGGGCACACTGAGTGAAATTTTTGGACATTGTGACCTTTGTTTTGGACTTTACTTAACTTACCTTATCGTCGTCGCCTTTCGTCAGTTACGTAGGATCCGTCAGTACACTCCACACCTGAGCAACATGTCGTTCCGCCCGCTGCTCGAGGGGGATTGCGGCGGCGTGAATCCGCTGGTTCAACTGGGCGGTCAGTTTACCCGCGATGTTGCCCACAAGGACGAGGGCTTTGTGCAGCGCCAGTTCGAACGGGGCGCCCGGCCAGAGGACCAGATGGTCAATGAGTTCCTCGGCCAGGTCTCTGCACCGCCACAATCCTTCCAAATGGACACACTGCTGCAGGAGATGCAAGACATAAACATCCAGAGAACGCATCCACAGCAGATGCATCCACAGCACCAGCAGCAGGCGGAGCAGTGGCGTCAGGACTTTGCACGCGGCCTGCAAGCGCCACCGTTGCCCAACAAGATAATACACATGCAGGCCCAGCCGCAAGAACTGCAGCATGCCCGGGAGTTCTTCGATGGGGCTGTCGGCCAGGACTTCCGTCAGCCGTACATGACCTCGATGCCCTCGATGGGACCCATCATTCACCAGCAGCATCAGCAGCAGGATCCCTTCTTTGACTCCAATATGGAGACCATTGTCACGGACAATCTGCCAGCGGTGCAGAGGGGTGAATCGCTGGAGGATTGGATCGATGACTATCAGCGCAGTGCCGAGCAAAAGGAACAGACGGCGGCGAATTTCAACGAGAAGTTCTGGCAGCGCCTGCACGACGAATGGCAGAAGCTGGCCGAGGAGAACGAGCGTCCGTGGCTGTCCGAATACATCGACAACATGGATCCGTACAAGGAGTATGAATTTGCCGAAGAGAATCCCATGTCCGAACTGGAGAATGCATTTGAGAAGGGCAAGGAATATCTCGCCAGAGGCGATATACCCAGTGCCGTTCTTTGCTTCGAGGTGGCCGCCAAAAAGACACCGGAACTGGCCGAGGTATGGCAACTACTCGGCACGTCGCAGGCCGAGAATGAGAAGGATCCGCAGGGGATAGCGGCCTTATTGAAAGCCCATGCTCTGGAGCCGGAGAACCGTCAAGTCCTGATGTCGCTCGCCGTCTGCTACACCAACGAGGGACTCCCGAATAAAGCGGTGAGCATGCTATGCAGCTGGCTAGCTGCTCATCCCAAGTATCAGCACTTGGTGTCTGCCCATCCAGAGCTGCAGGCCGAGGGCACATCCCTGGCCTCGTCACTAATTGGACCGAGCAGATTGCAAGATTTGCAACAGATCTACTTGGAGGCAGTGCGACAGCATCCCACAGAGGTGGATGCCGACGTTCAGGAGGCGCTCGGTGTGCTGTACAATCTATCTGGGGAGTATGACAAGGCGGTGGATTGCTACAAATCTGCCCTGCAGGTCGATTCCCAGAATGCCAAGATATGGAATCGTTTGGGCGCCAGCTTGGCGAACGGTTATCGGTCCGTGGAGGCGGTGGATGCATATCAGCGTGCCCTGCAGATTCAACCGGGCTTCATACGGGTGCGCTACAATGTCGGTGTCTGTTGCATGAACCTCAAGGCGTACAAGGAGGCGGTGGAGCATTTGTTAACCGCCCTCACCATGCAGGCGCATACGAATGCCAATCGGGAGCTGCCCGGTGCGGCGACCAGTGGCCAGAATCAGATGTCCGAATCGATATGGAGCATCGTCAAGATGGTTATCTCGTTGATGGGACGCAGCGATTTACAGGGACTTGCGACAGATCGGAATCTGGAGGCGCTCAACGAGGCATTCAAGGATTAGTCTGATCCAAGTTATATATCGTAAACCCCTTCTCCCAGTTGTTGTAATTTTTTTTTTCATCTGGTGTCCACCTCCTGTGCGCATTCCTTATCCGTTCGAAAATAAATAAATATGTAATTATGTAGAATACCTTTATTTATGTACAGCCAAGGACAGATAAATAGCACAAATGATCATAGAAATATTTCCTTCAAGTTATTACGTTATTTACTATATAATCTCTATATCCTTGATCCCGATTTATATATCTACTTATCGCGGATATTAGTTATTTCTTCAATTAGCCTGATTTGTGCTATTTGCCTGTCAATGGCTGTATAATGACTACGGCATTCCACCTAGCCGCTTGTAATCAATCTTTTCGAGCTGCACCAGCGGCTTCAGTTGCTCCGCAAATACGCGCATCTCCTCACCCACATTCTCCTGCCCCGTGGGCGCCACCACCGACAGTTCGACGATGTAACTCTGCGAGATGGGCTCATTGGCCATATCGTGTTGCTTGCCGGGTATGATTTTGATTAGCTTGGTGACGGTGATTTTCATGCGACCCTTTCGAAACATGTAGCCTAAAGGATTCTTGTTAATTTAAAAGTTCTTTCTTTGTGGTATCAGCGTGGCCTCACCCTTGGCTATATACTCGAACTCTAAGCGGAAACCCATCTCGGTGAGAAACTCAAGGATGCCATTGGTGCAGGCACAGTCCATGCAGTTGCGGACGAGCGTCGGTCGTCGCTGATCCACCTCGGGATTGCCCAGGTAACGCATCTGGAAGGGAGCATCGCGTCCGAGGGCGCGTCGGACGCGCAAAAGCAGCGGCTGTATGTTTATATTTGAGTTGGGCTGGCGCAGGCTCATGCACACCTCCAGGTCGTTGAAGGTCTCCGGCGAGGTGTCCACATTGTCGCACAGGCCTTTCAATCTTAGGATGGGATTTAAAGTTGGATGACATCGACGAAAATAAGGACTACTTGGCGCTCTCACCTGTGCATTAAGTGTTCGACGGCCGAGTCAAGAATGGAGCCCTGCAGCAAGTACTCCAGATTTGGCAAGAAGCGATTGCTTAGGGCATGCGAGAGGGACTCACGGGCCGACGAGACGCTGGCCATGGTTTAACTATGGTCAAAAACAATTTAAAACTAGTATTAATTGAAGGGGCCGGCGAAAAAGTTGCCTTTGCTTTTGTCGTTTGCCGCCAGTGTTGTGCTGCGACGGCTACTAAGAACGGTCATACTAAAAAGTCTAGCTGTTTTTTAGCTATTAAATATTGGTGGAATATGTTTAATTTATCCATACAATTAAATGCTTTTGTCATGATTTAATATCTTAACGTTATTTTTTCTACAAGCTAAGAGATAGTCGTATTCACTTTACGACTAAATGAAAAAATTTCCAAATATTTTGCCGATATATTTATTGAAAAATACCCAAAATAATAGAAAACTATATTTTTTAACAGCTAATTTCAAGGTTCTGTTTTAATAAACATCCGAAGGAAATAAACAAAAATAAGTAACAAGTAAGAAAAAAGATTTATTGGAGTTAATGGTAATTGCTTGTCCGAGGTGCTTTATTGGGGGCATCATTTTCCATACAAAATCTACAAATATACATAGCTAATGCGCTTAAACCAAAACATATATTTTGTATGTATACAAATTCCAGTTTAAGTATATTATTATTTGCAGTTCAAAATGGTTTTAAACTTGATAAAGTAATCAATAAATAATGTATGTTTGCGTAATTAATTTCTTAATAAGTTCAATCTTAACTACCTTGCTCAACGAATTTAACCTTTTTCTAGCCAAAATGACTACGAGATCACTGACAACATTCACAAGGGCCGATAACGATAGGCACCGTGTATCAACCCTGTTAAAGACGCGCACTACCGTTTGTATTTGTTTTTGTGTCTCAATAGAAAAATGATAACTGTTTGTTGATTTCTTGTTGTATTTTGGGCTATTGGCGAATGCGCTTAAAGCATAATTCGAGCTAGTTTACCGTAAGGGCGCCAACGACGCCACCACCAAGATGGCCGATCATAAGTATAAGCTATTCCGAGCGATCGATCCGAACCAAGTAACAGTTCCTCTGAATGAGAAATTTTCCAAACTGACGCTATCCTCCCACAAGAAACGAGAACAGCAGAGAAATCGTAAGCCACAGGAGGAGCCGCAGGAGAAGCAGCCACTACCCCAACCAGAAGTTGCAATGCGCGGCAATCTGAAGACTGAGGATCTGGATGGCTCCGACTACATGGACGCCCTGCAGCTGAGCGCCGATGGCTGCAGCCAACAGAATACGGACATGGATGTGGACCGGCTTTCCGCCAGCATAAGCCACCTAACAGTGCAGCACAAGGACGACGACCAGCAGCAGCAGCAGAAGAAGGAGCAACCCCAGCAGGTCTCCATTTGCATTTCCTCCACAACGGAAGAGGATAACGCTTGCTCCTCCGATGACGACGCCTCCTGCATCACTATATCCGATACCAGCGAGGACGAGGAGCAGCCCGAGCCAGAGCCCGACAGCATGGCTGTTAGCGATCGAGAGGTCATACCGGCGGCGGTGACGCCTCCGATCCTCCCCAGCGACAAGGTGCAGCGCATTGAAGCCTTTCTTCGTGACGTGGAGCGCCACGGCGGGAACCACACACCACCGTCGTCGCTCTCGCTCTCCTCCTCTGCATCCTCCACGAAGCGGCGATCGCAGATAGCCGAGGCTGACACCGAATCCATGACAACGCCCAACCCAGACGATGATTGGCAGCCAGCGGCAGCGACAACTTCTTCGAAATCGCGACCAATTGACAGCAGCAAGCTGCTGGCGGATGATGACACAGTCCTTGATATGGACAGCAGCAAGCGGCTGGCAGATGATGCCACCGAAGCCAACACGGTGAGCTCCCTGGAGCCGGAGAGTCCAGGGGTATACCCCAAGGGTATAAGCCAGAGGCTGGCCAGCAATGATACCGAACTGAACACTATGTGTTCCCATGACGACAGCCACAATTCGACGCTGCACAAGGATGAACCCATACCGGATGATTCCATTGAGATACCGGAAACCTGCAGTGAAGGTGAGGCAACGCCGCCCAGGCCCAGTTCCTCCTCCTCCTCCTCAGGCGACGGCGACTATGAACCTGCCTCCATACAAGTGAGCAGCATTAATATCTCAGCCAAGATCAACATCAAGATCAGCATTCCCACCCTGGACTCCAGTTCGGCGGATGAGCAGGAGCAGGAGGAGGAAGAGAAGGGCCAGCGAAAGCCAAGCTCCGAATTGGTGCAGGTGGAGGAGCAGGCACCGCAGCAGCACCAAAAGTCCATGCTCTCCACCGGCGATGCCTCCGAGGACGAGCAGTTCCTAACCCAAGCCGAAAGGCTGCTCAATCAGCTGTATGGCAAATCCTGGCAAACACCGGATGTGATCCGCACTTTAAAGCGGACCAGCCGCAGTGGCGGCAAGACGACAGCACCGCTCAAGCCCAGGAACATGGCTGCTCCAGCTCCGGCCACCACAGCCAAGAAGAAGCGGCAGCCAAAGCCGGTCGATGAGAGTGTCCTGGGCGACTTTAGCATATGTAAGATCTAGGATTCTATCCGTAATCTATGTCCACTTAACAGTTTACCCTCGAATCCTTCCCAGTTACGCGAGCTTTGCGGACGACTCAGACGCCCCTGAACTCCACTCGCCTGCCGCCGCCATCGGCAGCTATCCGAGCTGTCCAAACGGAGCGTCGGCCGCGACAGCAGCGGGCGCGCACCAACCATGTGGACGAGGATCGCTGGCGAGCGCTCATTGACTCGGAGAGCGGCACAGATGCCTCCGATGACGAGGATGCGGATGCCACATTCAGCGATAATGATAGCGATAGCGACAGCGACAGCAACAGTGATTCGGGCATCAAGAGCAGGCCGAAGAAGGCCGGCAAGGCCGGTGACTTAACCTACCTGGACTTGACCAAAGACCAAGTGGAGGTGATCAGCAATCCCGACGACGACGATTCCCCATGTAAGTTAAGACTGTTAATTTTTGGAAAAGTTCTTAAGAACATCCCTCCAAATCAGCACCAAAAGTCCATCGACGCCTGGACGACATCCTGCGCTCTTGTCGCGCCACCTCCAAGGCCAAGCTGCCCGCCACGCCACCGCCTCAGGGCCCCATACGCCGCCAGCTATTCACACCGAACACTGGTTACGAGGATGATAACGAGGCGCGTGAAATTGTGGACAGGGCCAGGGATCTGGACATGCTGGATGAGCTGGAGAATGACTATATGCCAGGCACGAAGGTCCACAAGCGATTGCAGGAGGTGAGGAAGCATCTGGGCATTGGCAAGGCCACAGATCCCGAGACACCCAAGTCAAGCTCCGTCTTCAAGCGTTTGAATACGCCGCAAACAGCGCCAAATAAGACCGAGACGTTGCCAAGGGCCACGCCAAAGTCCACTGCCCGCAAGAAGGTGAAGGAGATTAAGACCAGCGATAGCAAGTGCAGCTTCCTGAAATCCCTGGAGGGACAGGTGAGCCGGGAAAAGGCGGACAACGAGGCGTACTTCTATCGGGAGAACTTTGCCAAGAACAAGGAACTGCTGGCCCAGCATCTCTACAAGCTATTCAATGCTCAGGTGTTCAACAATGAGCTCGATGTGCCCATCACCTGGTCGAAACTGCTGCGCAACACCGCCGGACGATGCATGAACAAGCGCAGGTGGGTTCCCCAGCTAGCTCCCAAGGAATTTCCGTGATAATCCTTATTAAAATCCTTTATTCTCCTCGGAATCCTTGCAGACTCAACCAGCGCAGCAGCGTGGTTGAGCTGAGCGTCAAGGTGCTGACCACCGCGGACCGCCTGCGCTGCACCCTAATCCACGAACTGTGCCATGCCGCCGCCTGGGTATTCAATGGCGAGGGGGGCCACGGACGCGTTTGGAAGATGTGGGCGAAGCGGGCTAATGACAAGTTCCCCGACCTGCCGCCGATCAAGGTGTGCCACAATTACAGCATCGAGTTCAAGTACACCTACAAGTGCACGAGCTGCAATACATCGTGAGTAGTCTTTACCCATTTGGGTTGATCGCTGGCAGTAACATCACTCTCCCCCGCACAGCTCCCATGCTCACTCCCGATCGCGGAAGGTGGAGAATCTCCGATGTCGCCTCTGCCGGGGACCCATCACGCTGCTGCTGAACAAGAAGGACAAGCAGGGCAATACGGTGTCCACGCCGGCGGGCGAGGCCAAGGGTTTTGCCAAGTTTGTCAAGGAGAACTTTCAAAAGTTCAAGCAAGACCACTTGAAAGCCGCCCAGGTGATGCGCCTCCTCAGCGTAGAATATGCCAAGCAGAAGGAGAATCAGCCTCCAGCGGAGTCAGCGGCGGCGACGGCAGCGTCGATCGCCAGCCGCGTACAAAACCTGACACTAGACGATTAGCTCAACTAGCTGGACACTAGAGAGGCCCGCATATATGTATATTTCCTAGTTTTTTTTTTATATTTTAGTTAATGTTTATTTTCTTAGCAAAGAAACCAAGTTTTGCATTTAAGTTTAACGGACGCGGCCGCGGAGTGTGGCCATATTGTATTATTTCAACGCGATAACACTGAAAAAGTATTTACTTTTAAAAGAGACTTACGAAACAGAACAAAATATGTGTGTATATTATATATTTGAAATTTAAATAAACCATAAACCATTGGAAAGAATGAGATTAATTTATTTAACGGATAAATGAGGAAAAGGCAGATATTTGATGTGAAAACGTGCATGCATCGCCGTCTCGGAGGTATCGATAGTAACAACCAACAGGTTCAGTCAAGTTTCCCACCACGATTTTCGGCTTTTCTACCAAAGTTTCACTATTGCTCATGTTGTCGATTTTTTTGGAACTCTAGCCGGCAGTGTTGGCAGTTTCATTTATTTCCTGTCAATATGGCTTTTATTAAACCAATTCCTAAAACTATATATATAGCGGGAAGTCAAGGTATTTTCTGTTCTAATCGCGCTTTTTCTTTGTTTAAATATAAGCTTGTTTAAGCATAGCAACTTCTTAACTTCACTTTATTTTACATTTATGTCATTTATTTGAAACGATGGTTTTAGCTGGCTCGAGGCTGCGTGCTTCATTTATTTTCAAAATATATTTATTCTTTGAGGGAATAACCTTATTAAAGAGCAAGACGTTATGTATTGGAAATGAAAATTACCCAACAAAATCTTAACACCGAAATAAACAGCTAAACAAGAGCTATGTATAGAGTTTTGCTTCTGTAAAAATAACCAATATTTTGGCTCACCCTTTTTTTTTTTGTTTTTAATGAATGTTTCATTTGATATTAAAGAATTGCAGTAAATAGCACTTAAATTATAAAACATAAAGTAAAGGCAATTGAAATTGTCGCCCTTTCTGTCTCAAGTTCTTAGCTTCTTCCTCAACGTTTTTAGCTTTTTTCACTATCCAACCCGCCACAAGCAGCTATTTTTCAATGAGATGTTGGCAACACTGGCTACCAGGGCAGCCGCACCGTAAACATCGTAGAACCGAACACGTCAGCTACGCGGATTGATTAACAAAAATACGGTTTGTTTGTGATAGCGCTCCCAACGCAAATCAGATCGATCTGCTGCAGCATCCGTCCGCGTTCGTATTCACACATCCGTCAAGTATTTCGTTGGGATCCAACGCTGCTCCAAAATGGTAAGGAAGCGGTACACACACACACCGACAGTCGCCGACACGACACTCACGCACACCTACACGTCGGCTAATCTGAAATTGCAAAATATTACTAAAAGAAACGATACCCCTTCCCTTTCCCCGACAGGTACTCATCGCTGCGGCAGTCTGCACGAAGAATGGCAAAGGTGAGTTTGAGATATATAATATATCCTGGAAGAAGCAATAATAACACGCACACGCACACACTCTCGCCGCTTACGTAGTGATATTGTCACGTCAGTTCGTGGAGATGACGAAGGCACGCATCGAGGGACTGCTGGCCGCCTTCCCCAAGCTCATGACCGCCGGCAAACAGCACACGTACGTGGAGACGGACTCGGTGCGCTATGTCTACCAGCCGATGGAGAAACTTTACATGCTGCTCATCACCACAAAGGCCAGCAACATACTCGAGGATCTGGAGACGCTGCGTCTCTTCTCCAAAGTGGTGAGTGTGTGCCACTGCACAGGTGCTAGATCCTAGATCGTGCAGCTAATGTAGCTGTCTCCATCAGATCCCCGAGTACAGCCACTCGCTGGACGAGAAGGAGATTGTGGAGAATGCCTTCAATTTGATCTTTGCCTTCGACGAGATCGTGGCCTTGGGCTATCGGGAGAGCGTGAATCTGGCCCAGATCAAGACCTTTGTGGAGATGGACTCGCACGAGGAGAAGGTATACCAGGCGGTGCGGCAGACACAGGAGCGCGAGGCACGCCAGAAGATGCGCGAGAAGGCCAAGGAGCTGCAGCGTCAGCGCATGGAGGCCAGTAAACGTGGCGGTCCCTCGCTGGGCGGACGAAGCGGCGGCTTCAGCGCCGATAGCTTTAGCGGCATTAGCAGCAGCTCCGGAGGTGGCGGCGGCGGCGGCAGCGGTGGCTCCAGTGGCGGCATGGGCGGTGGGATCACCTCCATTGAGCTGGACAGCTCCAAGTCGAAGGCGGCCGCGTAAGTGAATCCTCTCTCTCTCTCTCGTCTGAGCTTGCTTCGACTATAATCTTGGAAATCTTCTGCAGTAAGCCGGCTTCGCGCAATGCCCTCAAGCTGGGCGGCAAGTCCAAGGATGTGGACAGCTTTGTGGATCAGCTGAAGAGCGAGGGCGAAAAGATTGCCAATCTGGCACCGGCGGCTACCGCTGGTAGCTCCAGTGCTGCGGCCAGCGCCAGTGCAGCAGCAGCCAAGGCCATTTCGGCGGATATACACAGGGAGAGGTGGGTGTAGAGTTCTCCCCCAATGACTTTGATCTAATTTCTTGGCTTGCTTTAGTGTTCATCTGAAGATCGAGGATAAGCTGGTGGTCCGTTTGGGACGCGACGGCGGCGTACAGCAGTTCGAGAACTCCGGCCTGCTAACGCTGCGCATTACGGACGAGGCCTATGGCCGGATCTTGCTGAAGCTATCACCGAGCCACACACAGGGCCTGCAGCTGCAGACACATCCCAATGTGGACAAGGAGCTGTTCAAGTCCCGGAACACTATTGGCCTTAAGAATCTGGGCAAGCCGTTCCCCCTTAACACCGATGTGGGTGTGCTCAAGTGGCGCTTTGTCTCGCAGGATGAGTCGGCCATTCCACTCACCAGTAAGTGCCCGTCTCTCCTTTTCACTCTTTCGCTTGAGTTTCTATCTATGTCTCGCTCTTTCCCAAGTCAACTGCTGGCCGTCGGACAATGGAGAAGGTGGCTGCGATGTGAACATCGAATATGAGCTAGAGGCGCAGCAGCTGGAGCTGCAGGATGTGGCCATTGTCATTCCCTTGCCGTAAGTAGAGATCCTTGTCACATGTTTCCCGATACTGATTGGCTAATGTCTCGCCAGAATGAATGTCCAGCCATCGGTGGCCGAGTATGATGGCACTTACAACTATGATTCGCGCAAGCATGTGCTCCAATGGCACATTCCCATCATTGATGCCGCCAACAAGTCCGGCTCCATGGAGTTTAGCTGCAGTGCCTCCATTCCCGGCGACTTCTTTCCGTTGCAGGTGTCGTTTGTATCGAAAACACCGTACGCCGGCATTGCCGCCGAGGATGTGGTCCAGGTGGATAGCGAGGCGGCGGCGGTCAAGTATTCGAGCGAATCGATACTGTTCGTGGAGAAGTACGAGATCGTGTAGAGGCCATGCCCCAACCTAAACTAGTACATACAATAATACATACATATACATATATATAACACTAGAAATCCATATGTTCTGTTTTCCCCCCGACCTCACGGCCCACTCCTCGCGCGATTCTAAGATCTAAGATTCTGTCTCCGCCTGCTGCAGCCTGTTAAAGATTATTTTTCCACGAGGCGAAACTATTCCAAATGTAAGGGTTTATCATCAAAAAAAAAAAAACTATAATAAATACAACTTATTTTGTGCACTCCAGGCGTTGCGTCTAACGGTATATAATAATAATAATAAATGAATTGAAAGGAAATTAATTGAAGTTTTGGCAATTTCTAAGGGGTTATTCTTCTGATTTCCCTTCTTTTCAATATTAAGTATTTTTTATGTAGAATGCAATTAATAAAGTATATACGAGATACATAAATAACATAATTATGTAGTTCTGATTTCATATATAAAATCTATGTTAATATTTTTCCATTAGGGAACCTTGGATGTCCTCTAAATACTGCTTTTAATAATTAAAAGATAATTACTTCTTACTTGGAAGTCCTTAACAAACATTATCTTAATTAATTTGTTGATTGCAAGCCCTACACATATATTAAATATTTCCTTATCCTTTTATTATTTTATTTTGAAATATAAGCTACATTAATATTCTTATTAGAATCTTAAACATTATAAATTATTACAAAAAAACTTTATTTGAAATACAACAAATACCAAATACTGTGTGGCAACGGTGGTATTTTGTTCTCTTACAGATTTTCAGTTGGTATTTTATTTATTTGTCTTCGACCGGTCACACTTATCGGTTCAACAAGTAGCAAATTAAATAAAGGCTCAATCTCTTAGAGCCAATTATGTTAATAATTAAATTAATTTTGAAGAAATAAAAATCTGTTGTTGATAAATCCCCCTAACATATATGTACATATTTACCAGCTGTTTACATTTTGGGAGCGTCTTCCATTCTGGCTGCACTGCTCTGAACCTTTTAAGCTTTGGCGGCAACTTTAGCTTTGTTCTGTTTCTTTTATTATCAACAACTAAAACTAAAACTTATTATTATGTTACGAAAACCCCAATGAAATAATTAGTAGAGTTCTTTGGAAATACCTTGGTTTGTTTTGTTAAATTTACGTTAGTTTTCGGGGGCGTTTCATAGCTTCGCTGGGTCTGGCAACGCCGTCAGCTGATTCGCAGTCCGCTGCAAGCAAAAAAAAAAAGAAATTGTTGCTTTGCATTTATGTCGTCCTGAGCATTCTTAAGAACTCCGCCACCCCGCCGCCGCACCGAACCAAGGATTGACCACGGATGGCTAGCAGGCAGGAGAGTCGCCGCCTGTGCGCCATCACCTTCTTTGCGAAACTGCATCCGGGCGATGTGTGCGGCAGCAATGGCCTGCCCCTCACGCCCAACTCAATTGCCATCCTGGGCAGGGCCCAGAAGCTCAAGGAGCTGCAGGACGAGCATTTGTGTCAGTATCTGGACGTGATTCGCGGCAAGCATGGTGAGTGTTTCTGCAGATCATAGTGCCACTTGAATCCTTCAAAAACACCCTTTCAGAACGCACCATTGTGGTTTCGGAGTATCTGGGACTCTCGCTCGAGGATTATGGCAAGCGCAATCCCCCCCTGTCGCTGGCCCAGATCCTAAGGATCTTCTATCAGGTGGCGTGCGGCATTAGCGTGCTCAGTCAGCACCATCTGGTGGCCCACAATCTGGAGCCGAAGCATATCCTCATATCCGACGACGGACGACGCGTCAAGCTCTTCAACTACGGACTGCATCACATGACCAAGAGCGGCTCCTACGTGCCCTTTCCCATTGGCAATATCCGGTATATGGCGCCGGAGCGTCTCCTGGGACTCAATGGGAATGTGAAGAGCGATGTGTGGGCCTTGGCCATGTTGGTGGTGGAGCTGGTGTTGCAAATCGAGCTCTGGCCCAAACTGAAACTCTCGAATGTGATTCGAAAGATCCTAGCTTTCGGCCGGGGTAATGGTGTGCTGGAGAAGATAGCACGAGATCATCAGTGTTACGAGCGCTTAGCGGCATTGGACAAGGATCTGCGACAATTGCTGGAAAGCTGCTTGCAGGTTCTGCCCAAGAGGAGGCCGCTGCCCCACCAACTGATCATGCATCCCATTTTCGAGAGCTTGGCTCTGGAATTGATAAAGGAAAGACGGCAGGACCAGCAGCCTCAGGAAACGCAGGAACATGTACCACTGCTACTGCGATGTCCCCTGTCCCAGATCTATCACCTGTGGCAGCTGACCGGCGGCGATGTCCAGGCCGAGCTGAAAAAGGAGGGCTTGATCCGGAGCGAAGCGCCCATTTTGGGTCTGCCGCAGATTGTGCGCTTGAGCGGAGCGAGCGTGTGTCCGGGTCGCAGCCAGGCCCAACTAATGGACGACCGGGTGGTGCCGTTGCGATTGAAAGCCCTGCTTCAGCGACTGAGCCGACTGCCGGCACATGTCTACTTTCCGCTGCTCCATTCACCGCGATTTCCCGCCCACTTTGCCCGCGAACTGCAGGCCCTGCCGCTGGTGATCCGCGAAAAGGACATTGAGTATCAGTTCCAGCGTGTCCGTCTGTTCACGCGCCTCCTTCAGGGTTATCCGCACACGGCCGAGCAGCTGCGCCGCGAGGCGTCCGTTGATGTGCCGCCACTGCTGCGCGGTCCCATCTGGGCAGCTCTGCTGGATGTGGTGCCCAATGGTAGCTACTGCAAGATCGATAAGTTCACGGCAACCAGCACCGATCGCCAGATCGAGGTGGATATACCGCGATGTCATCAGTATGATGAACTGCTCTCCTCGCCGGATGGTCATCGCAAGCTCCGAAGGCTGCTTAAGGCCTGGGTAACCGCCCATCCGCAGTATGTCTACTGGCAGGGTCTGGACTCGCTGACGGCGCCGTTTCTCTTTCTCAACTTTAACAACGAGGGTGCGTGGTGCTCTTTGTGTTTCATTTTTTACTTTTTAACCATTGAATTTCTCCTTTTTTTTTAGAGTTGGCCTTTCTCAGCCTGTTCAAGTTCATACCCAAGTATCTGCAATGGTTCTTCCTCAAGGACAATTCGGCGGTGATCAAGGAGTATCTGAGCAAGTTCTCACAGCTGACGGCCTTTCATGAACCGCTGCTCGCCCAGCATTTGGCCAGCATCAGCTTTATACCGGAGCTGTTTGCCATACCCTGGTTCCTTACCATGTTCTCACGTGAGTTTAAACAGTTCCCTTTGTTACCTCTTGAGATCAGGAGGAGCTTGTGAAACCTGAACCATCCTTGGCGAACTCTGCTTTATATCCTTTTCCTTTCAGACGTTTTCCCGCTGCACAAGATCCTGCATCTGTGGGACAAACTAATGCTGGGCGACAGCTCGTATCCGCTCTTCATTGGCATCGCCATTCTTCGCCAGCTGCGTAGCACGCTGCTCTCCTCCGGTTTTAACGAGTGCATTCTCCTCTTCTCCGATCTGCCGGACATTGTTATGGAGGGCTGTGTCCTGGAGTCGCAAAAAATGTACGAGGTGACCCCGAAGAGCATAACGCATCGCCAGCATGCCCTGCGCCACCAACAGCCTCACTCACTGGTAATATTATATTCCCTACAAAAGCAAAGGCAGCACGATTATTATTATTGAATATTTCAGGACATTGGTGTGACGGACGTGGAACTGAAGCATTTGCAGCAGGAGCAATGTCCTCGGATCAGTGCCAAGGATGTGCAGGCTTTGCTGCTCTACTCGCCAACGGAACTGGCTCTCGTGGATCTGCGCAGCGTGGTGGAATATGGACGTGTCCATGTGCCGCACAGCATTAATATACCCTTTGCCACCGTTCAACTGGGTGACCAGCGACTGGAGGCCTTGCCAGTGCCCAATGTGGAGGCGCAAATACGCGGACGCATTGTGGTCTGCGTGAGCAATATACATCAGCATTCCGTGGAGGTCAGCATTAATTTATATACTTATATGATCGAATTGATTGATGATTTGAATTGCAGTTCTCGCACTTTCTGGTGGCCTGCGGCATACAGCGCACCTGCATCCTGCACAAGGGATTCAATGTCCTGCACTCCATCGAGCCAAATATACTCATCTCGAATTGAGCCTCGTTGTCTTTTGTTATTAGCTTCGTCGCTTCCGCTCCGTTTTAGCCTAAGCTCAATGTGTACATTTATAATCTTTTACATTTATATAATCTTTATATAATATACATGTGCAAAATATAAACTTACTAGGTTGTCTCATTTGAAGCTCGCTTTTTTTTTGTAATGGTTCGTGTCAGAACGCCCAGTGTCATAACGACCACCCTCAAAAGTGTCAAGCTTTATGACACTTGTTTGGGAGTATTTTGATGCCAACAGGTCATCAAAATTTAAGCAATTCAGGCTAAGTTGCAGTTGTTAATAAGCTGCCCTAATACGAAGCCATTGGAAAGGAAATTGCAAGGATTAGGGAACTATTTTAAGGTCCTAAGATATGACATCTTCCATGCCGCGTGCAGTTCGTTATAAAAACTGACTAAGCAGATTATTGTGCCGATTAATTTAAGAGATACGAATGAAGAATGAACAGTAATTGTCTTATAAGTAATCTCATTTATTCCTGATTAACTTAACAAGTTAAAAACAAATTAAGAGCGTTATGAGACTTGTAAAGGCGCTTATAGCACTTATAAAAGTGTCATATCGCCGATGGGCTTGGCTCGTACCCCTCGAAGAATTCCCCCTGTAATAAAACGCCTTGGATAGTTTTATGCCTTAACTTTTGTTTCTCTGTTTTCTTTCGACTTTTCATTTTTTCTTTATAATGGTTTTATTAAAAAAAAAAAAAATAAAAACACTTAAGCTAAAATGCTTAACATAAATACATATATACCGAATTTAATGTTATGCTTTTTTCTTGTTTGTATTACTATTACTTCATGTTTTTTTTTTTGTTGCTGCTTTTCCTTCACTCTACATTTCGTTATTTATTTACTTTGAATTGTAGGGAATTTCTTCTCTTTCGATTTTGTAACTTTCCATCTTCGCGCTACATTAAAAAAGTGTTAATTCGATTTAAGAGTTACAGAGTTTCTTCTCCATCCAGTTCTCTTGTTCTTTTTTTTGTATGTATATATATATGTATTTGTATATATAAAGATGTGTGTGGATTTATGTGCATTATAAATTGAAGTCCGTTTGTTGTCTGTCCGTTCTGGGTGCTGCGATACATGAGAATAGTCGGAGGATAAATGAACTGGAAAAGCCTAATCAGCGGCAGGAGACGAGACACCAAACTGAACCAGCAGCTTGTCGCCGACTCTAAACTCGCTCTAGACGCTTATACAAATCTCAATTACGTTTTTAATCGGCTGCTTAGCTAAGCAATTTTGTACAAAACAAAAAAATACAAATAAAATATAAGGCAAAAGAAAACTAATTTGTTCAAATAATCAAAAATAAAGAAAGGTAAATGAAATAAAAACCTTTGCAATTTTCCCCTCAGAACGGAGTAAAGTAAACTTTTACAATTGAGATATATAAGCCGGAAAGTTCCGGAATATCTTTTGGTTGCTGAGATTATTTTTGCTTTTCTGTGTGTGTGTGAAATGTGGGATGTGATGCTACTTTGGCTATGGCGCTAGGGCTAATCAGGGTTTGTTTTTTAGCAGCTGATCGAACATGGGCTTAAGCTTAGAGAGACCTTCTTTCCTTTCTACCTTCCTTCCTTCGCTTCTTCCTTCCTTTCATTCCATTCTAACCTACTCTACTTAGTGGGTATAAAACGCGCCTTCACCGCCTGACCCATCGGCAGATGCAGATGCTGCTGCTGTTGCTGCTGCTGCTGCGCCTGCTGCTGTTGTTGCTGCTGCTGCTGCTGCTGCATATGCTGGTTAATCTGCTGCTGAATGGACAGGCCGCTGGCACTGCTGATATGCTGGCTGTGAAGCGGCTCATTGATCTCAATTTTAATGGCCGTGGCAGCCAAATTCGCCTTGTTCTTGTTCTTTGGCGGCCGTCCACCTGCGGAGAAAGGAAAAGCAACACAAGAAATATATTAGAAAAAATTCCCTAAACTCGTTGAGAGACAAAGTTGAGACTTACGCTGCCCCGTCGTATGTTGCAGGGATAGCGGCTGACCAATCATTGCCAGCGGCTGCTGTTGCGACGACTGTAGCTGTCCGGTCTTTTTGGAGCGCTTCGGCGGCGGCAGTTCATGATGCGAGTGGCTGGTTAACAGGTGCTTGGACAGATGCTGGCGCACGGCAAACGATTCGGCACAATTGGCCACCGGACAGGAGAGGTAACGGCCCTCGACATGCCGCTGCACATGCTTCTTGAGCAGCGACTCCTGATTGAAGCTGCTCGGGCAGATGTCGCACTTGAATTTGAATTCGTCGTGCATCTTGAGGTGCTGGTCCAAGTGAGCCTGCTGCAGGAACTTCTCGTCGCACTTGCCGCACTCGTACGGAAAGGCCAGGCCGTGCGTCTTCATGTGCGTATGCAGCTGCGATTGCAGCTTAAAGTTCTTCTCCGGACAGCGTGGACAGTAGTAGCCGGTGACGCCGGCATGCGCCTGCAAATGCTGATTTAGGGAGGTCACCTGCGTGAACTTCTTGTTGCAAACGTTGCAGCAATACTGTTGCACCTTGTGGTGTGACTTCATGTGGTTGTTCAGGTTCGTCACCTGCACAAAAATAACTCAGGGTTAGATCTAAGGATGTTCCAAAGATTCATCGACGAAGGTGACTGACCTGGGCAAAGCTGCGACCACACTCCGGTTCATTGCAGACAAACGGACGCTCGCCGGTGTGCAGGCGCCGATGATTGTTCAGGTTGGTGATCTGGGTGAAGGTCTTCCCACAATCCACGCACTGATACGGACGATCGTTCGTGTGGATGCGCTCGTGGTTCCGCAGATTGGCCGCCTGCGTGAAGCCTGGCAAATGCCAAGGAAGCGAAAAACAAAGCATTATTCAGATGTAAAAAAAGTAAAGAGAGTAAGTAAAGAGATAACCCACCTTTGTGGCAGTAGGTGCACACAAATTTACGCTCCGCAGAGTGATTCCGTATGTGCGTCATGAGCGAGGATTTGCGCGAGAAAGTCTTGTTGCATAGTGGGCAGGAGCCCTCCTCGTTGAATATCAGATCCACCTGCAAAAACAAAACAGGAATTATCATCAGTAAGGGTTAAGGCATTTGGATTTCCATTTAAATTACGATTAGAAACATGGATGGGCACCGAGATTGACTGTTGGAGCCAAAACACAACAAAATTAACAAGAAAAAGGCTTATTGCATTAGGCAATAAGCTCTGAGAGCCGAAATATCCCTCATGTGCCCATATCTGCTTTCCATTATAAACAAGATTTACTTCAATTTACATAGTTTCCCAGTTTTTAATGCAGAATTCAGTTAATCAGTGTTCTTTAACAATGAAAGGAGCACAAATATATGTCTTAGTAAAAAGGAGCATTGCTTACTAATGAATAAGAGTGGCTATCTTCGAAAACAAGACAAGATCTTTGTGTATTTTTGGGAAACAAACAAAAAAAAAGAGCTGAGAGTTAGTTTCAAATCAAAACAAACTCTAGAAGCACTACAGTTTCTACAATTTCCATTTATTGAAGATCAGTGAGCCCCCAAAAGTTGTTTATTTATCAGAAAAATAAAGCAGATTGATAATCACATCTTTCCACTAAAAATAAGCTAGCTTCACTTTCAATTCATGTAATTTAAGTGCATTTAACAACAGGTCTTTCAATATAACAGCCTTAGTTTACAAGGACTTGAAATGTTTGTGTGTGTATCCTTATTTATCATCACTAACTATATACGAGTATGTATGCCTTTGATATGGAATAGTCGTCTCTAAATAATCAGCGGAAAATCGTCATATAGAATCAAGAATCGGTAATCGTTGCACTACTCACGCTCAGCAATCTGGCGGCCAAGAGAACGGATTGCAAATTCCCGTGCGAATTCAGTTTGTTTATTGTGTGATTGCTTCTTCGAACGAATTAAATACTAAATATATTTTCAAAATATTTCTAATTATTTTTTGCTTGTTATTTTTTGCGTGCCACGCACACCAACACACCGAAAGAGTCAGCGGAAAATGAATTTTTTCCGCTTTACACAGCGCACAAAAAGCGCTGCTCTGCGCAACGCCAGCTACGACGTCGACGTCGGCGTAGCCCAAGCAGAGCAGATATTAATGGAAAAAAAGAACAAAATATATACATACGTATATATATGTATATATATATATAAATACATATATATATATATAAAATATAAAGGAAAACAAGAAAGTGAGCAGCAAAATATATCAGCAAATCGAATCCCAAATACCCTAATTTTGCATTAAAATCTCTAAGCAGCTTTTAGCAAATAAATAAAATTGGTAAACAAATAATATACATAGTTTACTTTCAAGTTAGTTTTGAACTTTAAGTAATACTAATATACATTTTCCTAATATTGCTATTAACTTAAATATAACTACACAATTATTACCTTGATTTAAAGTTTTCAAATTTGTATGTAAAGATTGAAAATTAATCAAAATAAGTCCAAAAGTCTGCATTATTTTATTCCATTAGCTTTTTGGGTACTAATTATATCTATTTCAATAGATATTATAATAATACATAAATAATAACCTTAATAGGTTGCATATTCTTAGTGGAACAATCCATCTAAGCAAGTTTTCAAGATAATTGTTTAAACAATTTAAAAGAAATAATTAAGATGTCACCAAAACTAAATGAAATATCTGAAGTCATAACCACGTTTAGAACTAGAAATTATAGGGCACTCTCCCTAGTCGACATCCTCCTTCTTAATTTTATTTATTTGTCTTCTTTTTGTTTTTGTATTTTTTTTTTTTTTTTTTT
>JAEIIG010001587.1:0-26672 GCA_018904695.1 Drosophila parvula
TGACGGGTTTGAGCGAGGCTGATCGAACCGACTCGGTCATACTCAAAGCAGGTCTCTGATACGTATGTATTTGACGCTATATTTTATAGAAATTATTTCAGATTTTAAACAAAATAGAAAAACAATTATAAATTTCGGCTTAAGGGTGCACGAGATCGTTGCGACAGATTTTAAGAAATTCAAGAGTTTATCCTTTCCGACCAGATTAATGAACACTGGTCCCTTATCGATATGAGCGCCATACGATGTATAACGGTTATATATTGAGATATCGTTCCAATATGTTCCAATACTTAACAAACGCCAACGGTAATCGGAGTTAGTGTATCTGCTTATAAGTTTATATATTTTTTGTTTTTTATTTAGATGAAGATAAAATTGTATTTTAGAGGAGGTTACTCTCGTAGAAGTTCGTATCGCGGCAGCGCCAAAACCCAAAATGAAACATTAGTTAATCAATTTTTTAACATGTAAATTTTTTATTTTATATGATTTAATAGTTTATTTACAATTAATTTAAGCATAAAAGTCCCTCTCCATCTTCCATTTCCCACCGTTCCAATTCAACACTAACTTGCCGACGCTAGTTTGACGGACATTTACATTTCGCATTTCGCTTGGTATTTGCCTAGGGCCGTAGAATGGTCACACCACCTGTGATCCAAAACAAAAATATTCGGAGTTGAGTTAACTAATTGGTGAAATTCTCACAACCAGATTTGGAATGTCTGCCCTGCGACGTGATGTGTCGCCCTTCTTCCAGCGCCTGCGGGCATTCCTCCTGGGCGTAAGTACCCGCTGTATTCTACGACAACAGCCACAGCGGCCAACTTCGTTATGTAAGATGGGAACGGAAAATGTGTGAATAATCTCGGGATTTTCTTGCAGCGTGAGCACAACCTAGCGCTACGCTTCGAAGACGGCTTGGCCGATCGTACCCAGCCGCAGCCGGTGCTCCCAGATGGACCCTCTCACCTGTTTTCGGCCAACTACTACTGCCAGCGCGACGGCCGTCGCGAGGTGAATCCGCCTATCGATCTGGTGGCGCAGCAGAAGCAGCTGGAGGCGGAGGCCGGTGGAGCGGCAAACGCGGGGCCCCCCGCCCAATTGCCCACTCCTGGCAAGGTCTACGCCTGGGATTGAATCGCCTTCCGGGCGGTAGTCCTTTTGTATAATATATAATTTTTTTTGTTGACTTGTAATCTGAGCCGGTTAAGGCTAATATAGAACCCATTCAAATCGAAATCGGAGGAGGAGAAGAGTGTACTTGTGGTCTCTTGGCAGCGATGGAGAGCACAGGTCTGGATCTGCTGGGTCTCAAAGGTTATAATATTATTATATTATATCTGGGACACGCTTTCGAGGCCACTTTCTTGAGGAAGGAACTGACGAGCGTACTTTTCTTGTAAGCAAAGTCAGGGTCAGCTTGGAACGGACATTGAGAAAGTGGAAGTTTCAGATTCACGACTAAAGTATAGTATTTAATCTAAGGATCTAACGTTTGAGAACCCTAATGGTTTAAATTTATATTTCAACGATTATGTGTCGGTTTCTACCCTCACTGTTAAAATCTGCGAAACTATCAGACCGGCAAAGATATTCACCAGATAAACTTTATGTAAAGTAAGTACGGGAAACTAATAACAGGACACTGAAGTAAAAGGCCCGAATTGTACCATAAAGTTTGGTATCTGAAATCAGCTGTTAGTTTGCCGTGGCGGAAAATATTTGCCAGGAAGTTCGTTTCCTGCCAGCGAAAATATCACAGTGAGGGTATAATGAGGTCCTCAGACTCTGCTTGTCCATGTCTAACTCCTGGATGGGCACGTAGTGGCTCTTTCTACTCCCGCTGTTCTTACCGTTTTTGTTTTTTGGGAGGCGCCAGCAAGTTCTTCCAGGCGATACTCTCCCGATGCCTCGATCTCAAGTTTGCAAAAACAAAGCCTGTGTCTTGGGCCTCACAAAACAAACCCAAAGGCAGGCACGATAGAACAGAAAAATGACTGAAGAAATTGAAAGTTCGAATTTGAGACGCGATATTGTTTAATTTTTTATTGCACATTCTGCTTAGCTCATGATTGCGACGCATCGCAGCTCTTCCCAATATAGTTGGTGCCCATCCCTGGGTCTGAATAGATTTCTAGTAACTTAATTTATCCGAGGAAACCATAGCCTCTCTCCCTCACTGGGCATATGTACATATGTATGTATAATACATTACGCTTATGACTAAATAAAAAAAAAACAAAAGAAATTTACAATAACCGAGGAGGAGGGGATCAGTATACGCGCGGCTTGATTCCAACATTAATACCCGTGGTGGAGCGCAAGATGAGGTTCAACACTGGCTGAACTTCGGCGCCCAGGGGCAGCAGCTCGAAATGGCGGATCATCTTGCTGACCGTGCTCTTCATCTCCAGCATGGCGAATTTCTGGCCGATGCAGTTCCTCGCCCCCGCCGAGAACGGTGTGTAGGCGAAGGGATTGATCTCGCCCTTGCGCTCCAGGCTGAAGCGTTCCGGAATGAACTTATCCGGCTCGGGGAAAAAGTCCGGATCACGCTGGGAGTGATAAATGAGTATGATGATATCGGAGTTGCCGGGTATCAGCTTGCCATCTGCCAAGGAACAAAGGTACATAGGAGATGGTGATTGTTAGGCGAGGAGCAAATTTGGAGCTGGAATTAAGCCTACCTAACATGGTATCCTGGTTGATGTGTCGTCCGATCATCGGCACCGAGGGAAACAAGCGCAGCGACTCCTTAATCACGCACTCCAGGTACTTAAGCTCGCCCAGGATCTTCATGTTGACTGGCGCCGACTTGTCATCGCCGATCACATCCCGTATCTCCTGAAAGACGCGGGCCTGCACCTCCGGATGTCGCGACAGCAGGTAGCAAGTGAAGGCAATGCTGCTGGTCGTTGTGTCGTGACCCTCGAACATGAACGTGTCCACCTCCTCGCGGATGTCCTCGTTAGTCAGCGGTGCTCCATCAATGGTCGACTGCAGCAGGACATCCAACAGGGCCATGCGCCGCTTCTGGCCCACATCGTCCATCAAGGAAGCGGCCGTGGCATCGTAACTGCCTTCGGCTAAGGCCTTCTGCAACAGATCCCGCCGCTCCGTGATCACGGAGTTAGTGAAATCGTGCATGGCCTTGACATTCCTGTTCAGCTGGGCAAACAACTTCGGGTAGAAGAGCCTCATAATGGGATCCACGCGCTGCATGGGATTCATTAGCCGATCTGCGACCATTTCTGAGGCACTAGGACACACACGCACAACAATTAATACATTATATACCTCTAGGTATATAGGCGGAAACTCACGTCTTAACCGACTTCACGTAGGGAAAGTCCGGCTGCAGCTGGGCATTGATCTTTACTCCCATGGCCGTTTCAGCGATGATATCCATGGCACACAGACAGGCCACTGGGAACATGTTGATCACCGTCTTCCCATCCGCCCGATCGTACAGCTTATCGGCCATAGTGGCGCTCTGCTGATCGAACACCTCCACGAAATCCTCCAGGATCTTAAAGTGGAAGGCGGGCGTTATCACCTTCCTGCGGCGGAACCACTTCTTGCCCGTGCTGAGGAGCAGGCCATCGCCTAGCCAGTTGACGAGCAATCCGTACAGATTGTTCTTCTGAATTGTCTGCTGGCTGCTCATGATGGCCTCGATCATTTTGGGATCGGCGGTCATGAAGCCACGCTCGCTCAGAATCTGGACATGGATGTTCTTGCCGTACTCCTTGATCAGTCGCCATTGCAAATCGAAGACAGCTAGTGGCGAACATTAGAGTTTAGAATAAGGTTAAGTGCAATATTTATATCCTGCAAGTCTTTGTACATTGTCAAGTTCTTAAGTCGTCATTAAAACGCCCCAAAAAAAAAAAAACCAATTCAATCTAATCGCTGTTGGGAACTGGGAGTACCCATTACAAGCTTGGCGTAATCTTTTGACAGCTTGCCCGAACCAGAGGCCTTGACCTACTTACTCTTGGGTGATTCGGTCATCAACATGGGCGCATTGCCGACCACGGGATAACGCCTGGGACCCTTTATTCCGGCCTCGGCATACATCCTGTTGTGGCGCCTATTCCGCAGGTAGTCATACAAGTAGATGGCCGTGAGGAACAGGGCGAACAGCTCCAGATACATGGCTGGTACTCTTCCGGTTTCGTTATTGGGATCAAAAATCAAAAATCAACAATCAAAAATCGAAAACCGAAAATCAATTCGAACTGCGCTGGCACCGTTTACCACCGACGACTGGTTGGTTCTGCTCGGCGGTGGGGCTGTTTTGTAGTCGGCGCAGAATGCGATAACGGCGACGACAATCACAATCATTGGACTGGAGCGGAGGCCAACACCAACGGCCGGGGTCAAAGACAGGCGGCAGGCATCAGTTCATGTGTCCGCCAGAAGTGCCAGCCTTCCGGGCTTCTATTTTGGCTTATTTTCGTTGATTAGAAGATGATCATAAACCGGAAAGTATCATTTCATCTTTGTGGATACCAAATGATCCCCCAGGAATGTGATGAATGAACTGAAACTTGCGGCTTCATCATGACTCCTGGCTTTGTCGTTATCAGAAGAGGGGACAGTCCGGACTGATAAGCCTTGGATAAGGTGTGCGGGGGAAGCCTGGGAAAGGCGGCAGTGGGTGCGGAAGTTGGCCTTATCTGGGCCTGGACGAAGAACTGCAGAGTTCCGATAAGAGTATTTGGCCAACGCGTGTAACAAGGAATAAAACATAGAGATTAAGATCGTGGGATCAGGTAAGGATGCTATAAAGGATAAGGATCTATAAACTCCATAAAATGTACATAAGTATTATCAGATACCGATCTTGATCTGAAGCTTTTTCCACAGCTGAAAACTATGCAAGGTGTTCGCGGGAAAACTATTGATTCTGTCTTCAAATCTATAGCATCCCCAAGAATAGATCATGGGAACTAAGAGCACACAGATTTCGCTCCTCTCTTGAGGTCCAACACTCTCTTCCGATCCAAGTCCGAAATCTGTGAAATGATTCTTGCTGCTCTCAGCTCTCATCTCTTAACTACTTAGAACAGGTCAGACTAGAATCTGATTTCAGTAGTTTTGCCATTTTTGGTCTGATGCGAAGCCAGCTAAACAGAATGTAGAGCTTAACCCTACTGCTCCCACTGAGTATAAAGAAGTTTTCAGTGGGATCTGCTCTGATGATCATTTGATCGTGTTTTAATTACCACCGTTTGCTGATCAGAACATACATAGTAGCAGTCGGAGTTCGCTCCGAGTGCTACGTTCATATACAAACGTGCCCAAAATAAACGCTTGCCACTCGACTTTTGTTTATGACCAGAAAGTGCGGCAGTGTTTGGGTGAAGATAACTTAATCCGAATAAATATAGAACATATCACATACATATAAGGTGCATATGTTACTTTCCCATTTAAAATTGTATTCAAAGTATAGGGAAAGAGTCAATAATTATCCTGAAAGTTTACAGCAAGTCTACTTGCTTCAGTATCAGATCCGTACAGTTGCCGACTAAGCATGACTGGAGAAAGTGATAAGAGGCTGCCTGGTAATCATGATTAGGCAAAGCACTCCAGTTCAGTGCAATCTGCAGAGTTAGATAAGGGAATAAGAGCAATAGATCTTGGGGTTTTAAGCTGAACTACGAGTATAGTATCGTAAAACTAAAATTACCAATTACATTGTATGGTGCTCGTTACAATAAATGTGGCAAGGGAACTTCAAGCCAAATCTATCCAGTTACTGATAACAAAAAAGAATGTTGACTGGGAAATTGCAAGCTAACCGTGACTATGGGGGAACTTAAGTAGGAGTCATCGTGACTCTTGGTTAGAAATATGATGCATTTTATACATAAGATACTCATGTTTGCTATTTTTCTATTTTAATAAACTCTTTTCGTTGATTTCATGCAATTACGAGTATAAACTTACTTTTTATTGGGGAACAAGTTACATGTTGTATTGACTGGAAAACCAAAACAAAGTTTACAATTTATTGTGTAAGAGAAAAGTTTAAGCATAGTGAGTATTGTTACTTTTTATTTTCTCAAAACATTCATGATCCTCACTCTATTGATAGTGTTCCTACAGAACAATCCGTGAAGAACTTCTTGTGATTTTGCAATCGGGAACTGTTTGTTTGTCCGGCGAAATCAGATTGAAAGTCAAAGGGGGTTCGCTCTCTCTTACGGATCTCCAGTAGAGGGCGAGGGCTCGAGCTCTGTGGGCGTAAAGAGCGCGCTCCCAGTTGCGTTGTGGCGAGAGATACGGAATCGGGGCGGCTGTGGCTTCTATTTTAGATCAGTTGCGAATCGCTCGTCGCCGACTGCACAATGCTGGGTGTGGGCCTTCTCCTGTTCCTGGTGGCATTCGCCACTCTACTGGTGTGGGATTATTTTTGGCGCAAGCGGCGCAACGATATGTTGCACTATATGCCGGGTCCGCCGCCACTTCCCCTGCTGGGCAATGTCCTCATGTACCGCGGTCTGGATTCCGAGCGTGAGTTCTAACTGGAACCTGTGGGCATTTAGAGAAAAGTAGTTTTGTGCCGCTCAACGCCTTGTTATTATCTGTAGAAATCATGGACTTTGTGACCAAGAACCAGCGCAAATACGGACGCTTATACAAGGTGTGGGTTATCCACCAGCTGGCCGTGTTCTCCACCGATCCGCAAGACATTGAGTTCGTGCTGAGCAGCCAGCAGCACATCACCAAGAATAATCTGTACAAACTGCTCCACGAGTGGCTGGGCGAGGGACTGCTGATGAGCACGGGCAGGAAGTGGCACGGCCGCCGGAAGATTATCACCCCCACGTTCCACTTCAAGATCCTGGAGCAGTTTGTGGAGATCTTTGACCAGCAGAGCGCCGTGATGGTTGACCAACTGCAGTCGCGGGCCGATGGCAAGACTGCCATCAACATCTTTCCGGTGGTTTGTCTCACGGCTCTGGACATAATTGCGGGTGAGTGCTCTTCCCCCATCCAGAGCTATTATTGGAGATTATAGAGATTCCTTCTCGGGTTTCTCCGTTTAGAGACTGCCATGGGAACCAAGATTAATGCCCAGATGGAGCCCAATCTGCCCTACGTCAAGGCTGTCAATGAGTGAGTTGGCACGGGCTGCGGACTCCCGGTTCTGCTCCTTAATAGCTGACAACTGTTATTTGGTATTATCACAGCGTCACCAACATAATGATCACTCGCTTCATTCACGCCTGGCAGCGGGTCAACTGGATATTCCGACTGACCCAGCCGTCGGAAGCCAAGCGCCAGGATGCGGCAATCAAGGTGATGCACGACTTCACCGAGAACATCATCCGGCAGCGGCGTCAGGCACTGGTCGACTCGCCGGGGCAGGGAGAGCAGGCGCAGGGGCAGGGGCAGGTAGACGATCTGGGCCAGAAGCGTCGCATGGCCCTGCTGGATGTCCTGCTCCAGTCCACCATTGACGGAGCCCCGCTGAGCGATGAAGATATCCGCGAAGAGGTGGATACCTTCATGTTCGAGGGCCACGACACCACCACATCAGCCATCTCCTTCTGCCTGTACGAGATCTCAAGGCATCCGGAGGTGCAGCAGCGCCTGCAGCAGGAAATCCGCGAGGTACTGGGCGAGGATCGAGAGCGCCCGGTCAGCCTGCGCGATCTCGGCGAGCTGAAATACATGGAGAACGTAATTAAGGAGTCGCTGCGTCTGCATCCGCCGGTGCCCATGATCGGTCGCTGGTTCGCCGAAGATGTAGAGATACGTGAGTTCTACGCTTCCAACGGGAGATCTTCTCATCTAGCCCCTCATCTAATTTGTGTTTACATAGGTGGCAAGCGTATTCCGGCCGGCACAAACTTCACCTTGGGCATCTATGTCCTCCTGCGCGACCCCGAGTACTTTGACTCTCCGGATGAATTCCGGCCCGAGAGATTCGAGGCTGACATGCCGCAGACCCATCCTTATGCGTACATCCCCTTCTCCGCCGGCCCCAGGAACTGTATTGGCCAGAAGTTCGCCTTGCTGGAGATGAAGAGCACCATAAGCAAGCTGCTTCGTCACTTCGAACTGTTGCCCTTGGGTCCGGAGCCCAGGCACTCGATGAACATCGTCCTGCGCTCGGCTAATGGCGTCCATTTAGGCCTAAAGCAACGCGCAGTCTGAGGCGCTACCTCCGCCGGCATCATCAGCTTATCTGTTTTATATTAGAATATAAATGTACATATATACTCGTATTGTTTCCTTAAATCTGCCATAGCTTCATTTACAATAATTGGCATCATCAAAATACGGGACTCATTTGCGGCAATCGACGGTTGTTATTACTCGGACTCGGTCTGTGTCCAAACAAAATCTAATAAAGCCACCATCAACCCTTGACAAATAATAGTTACATTAACAATAAACAGTTTGTGCTGTTTAATATAATAAAAGTGGTTTCATGGCTCTGAAACCGACATGCATAGATGGGCACGTAGTAGCTCTTTCTACTCCCGCTGCTCCTTTCGTATTTTTCTTAGGGAGCCTTCCGTGAATACATCCGTGAAGAAATACAACAATTTCTATTGAAAATAAGCGACAAAGAAGAGCTAAAAATGCCCCTAAGCCGCAATCTCGAAATTACAACTATTTGTACAAATCCTTTGTGATTTCTGACGAACTTGAAGATCCTTCAGTCGCACATTTTACCTCCAAGACTGCGACGTTCTTCCTTGTTGGTTTTTTTTGCGTCGCTGCGAAGATACTCTTCCCGTTATATTTCGTGCCCAGGCTATTAAACTATGTATAAAGAACGGCAAACAGACAAGCAAACACCGTTTAAATCCTATTTATTTAATATATTTATTAGAACCAAGTATATACCATTAGGATGATACATACATACAGTATGTTGTTCGCTCCACCGGCTTCAACGCCCTTGATTGTTACGCCCTTTAAACAACGAAGCATAGAGAGGGATTCGAATGAGCACTCGCACATGAGTAGTCAGCAGAGCGATGCCTTGTAGTCATCTAGAAAATTTAATATGTACTACGTTCTGCCCAATTATAATATATTAGTATGTAGTATGTACGTACTAACTAAGGAAGGTTTGCCTAGTAGCAGTTGGACTGCCGGTTTGTAGGTACAAAGCTCAATTTATCTAGGTACGTTGTCAGGGAAACAGCCTTGCTTACGGATTGGTGCACAAAAACAGCTGATCGATCAGCTGTTCAGCTACATATTTCTCCGCGGACTCCGCATCCCACTCTGCTTGGTGCGCCACACAGCTGCATCTCACTCTGGCCAAAGGCGCCCTATTCGAATCGCTTTGCTTATATAAAGTGGCAGCTATAAATACATGAATTATCGCTGTCATCGGTGGTGGTGGTGCTCCAGATTAGATTATTGGATTATTGGTTGCTCGCCCGATTGCACGTCCGTTGACAGTGGCAGCTCAACATGTTGTTGACTCTGTTGGCAACGCTGCTAGTGGCTCGGATTGTGGCCTGGCTGCTCCGACTGGCGCTCAAGGAGCTGCGCCATCCCCTGCGCGGCTTGGTGCCCAGTGTTTCTCGTGTGCCTCTGGTAGGATCCGCCTGGCAAATGCGCAGTTTCCAGCCGGATAGTGAGTCCTCCTCCCCATATGTAGCCTTGTATGTAGATAATTACCTCAGTATGTCGTAGATCTCCACGAAAAGTTCGCCGAGTATGTGCAGCGCTTTGGGCGCAGCTTCATGGGCTCCGTCCTGGGCCATGTGGTTGTGATCACCGCTGAGCCGCGCCATGTGGACGCGCTGCTCCACAGCCAGCAGCAGCTGCGGAAGGCCACCTTGTACTATGCCCTGCGTGGCTGGCTGGGCAATGGTCTCCTGCTGAGCCATGGGGACCAATGGCGGGCCATGCGCAAGATCATCACGCCCACATTTCACTTCAGCATTCTGGAGCAGTTCGTGGGGGTCTTTGACAAGCAGAGCAGCCGCTTAGTAGAGCGTCTGCAGCCTCTGGCTCTGCGTGAGGACGCCGTCAACATTTATCCATTTGTGGGATTGGCGGCTCTGGACATAATCACCGAGACGGCCATGGGTGTCTGTGTGGACGCCCAGAGAGACGAGGACTCCGAAGTGGTTCAGGCGGTCAAAGAGTGGGTGGAGGTGTTTACTGTATTTTCCCTGTGCTCACTAATCCCTCCGTTTTACCAACCTGTAGACTTACCAATGTCCTGGCCACCCGGTTCGTTAGGCCGCACCTCCTCTTTCCCCAGATCTTTCGCCTTTGCTGGCCCGCCGGCTTGCGGAGGCAGAAAGAAGGTGTCCGTTGCCTGCATCAGTTCACCAACGAAATCATTGAACAGCGGCGACAGCAGCTGGCCAGGGAGGAGCATCAGCATGAAAATATTCCGCAGAAGCGTCATGCCCTGCTGGACACCCTGTTGCGAGCCTCCTTGGACGGACAGCCGCTGACGGACAAGCAGATACGCGACGAAGTGAACACCTTCATCTTCGAGGGCCACGATACGAGCACCTCGGCGGTGTCCTTCTGCTTGTACCTGCTCTCCCGGCACGCTAGGGTCCAACAAAAGCTGTTCGAGGAGTTGCGCGAGCATTACGGCCCTGACTTGGGCAGGGGCGTCGACTACGCCGATTTCGCAGCGCTCCCCTATCTAGGCTGTGTCGTCAAGGAATCGCTTCGCCTCTATCCTCCGATTCCCGCAGTGGCACGGTGCCTGGAAACAGATATGGAAATAGGTAATTGGGATTTAGGGACAGCTAGATGAGTAACTTATCTCCTTACGTATATATTTGACAATACAGAGGGCGGCCACATGCCAGCGGGAACCAATGTGGTGGTGCTACTCTGGCAGCTCCTGCGCGACGAGTCGCTCTTCACCGATCCCCTGGTCTTCCTCCCGGAACGGCATTTGAACGAAGAGGTCGCCAGTCAGGGTGCCTACAGCTATATACCCTTCTCCGCGGGTCCTAGGAACTGCATCGGCCAGAAGTTTGCCCAGCTGGAGATGAAGACCATGGTAATTAAGATGATGCGACATTACCAGCTCATCCCCTTGGGTGCAGAGGTGGAGCCGTCCATTAGGATCGTGCTGCGATCGCGAAGCGGTGTTAATTTGGGACTGCGAGCGCGAACATATTAATATTATGTGATTTTATAATATCTAACTTAGTTTTTAAAAGCGCGTGTACATGCATTTAAATTCGATAATTGTAAGCAAAAGTCAGCTGGACCTAGTGATGAGCACATTTGATTTTTTGGCGGCAAAATTGTACTTCAATATTTTTACCAAAGAAATTGTTTATATAGTTTAAATTAATAATATATTTGTTAATAACTACTTAATTTCTATATATGTACATATGTACTTTATGACAACGATCTCGACAGGATTCTCTTTGGAAGATATGTAAATATATACTTTGTGATTATCCAGAATCAGCGCTATTTGGCATGAACATACATACTTACATACATATGTATGAATGTATGTTTATAAAAAACACGAACAACAATATAATAATATGTATAATGTACATATGTAGGTAATGTTTCGCTTTTTGAAGTTGTTTTTTAGCATATTTGTCCTCTTTGAGTGAGGGCGCTGTGCTGCGTATCGAATCCTATCGATAAGTGTCATCGATGGAACTGTTCTGTCAAGCTTTTCTTCGTTTTTTTTGAGATCAGAGAAAACGAACATTTTTCTAGAAAATGTGTTTTCTGCGTTTTCTAGCTCAAGCCCGTGGCACTCTGGCCAGGGTAAGTACCACCCCCGAAAATTTCCTCGGAGTAGGAGAGGCGGCAGAGCCGAGCATTGATATGGTTTCTCTCCTCCTGCAGCACCTGGCGGAGGCGTCGCCCGTTGCCTGGGCCGCTACTCCACCGGATTCCGGGCGGACCCTGCACTTGGTTATGGGCAACGAGTCCTGCGACCTGGACTCGGCCGTATCAGCCGTCACTCTGGCCTTTGTGTACGCCGAAAGGCACATGGAACACGACTATGTGCCCATTCTCAACATTCCACGCCGGGACTACCCCCTGAAGACAGAGGTTACCTATATGTTCGGTCAGTGTGGAATTGGCGAGTCCGAGCTGCTCTTCCGCGACGACTTGCCTGGAAAAATGGCCCCGGATGTGAGTGTAATCCTGGTGGATCACCATGTCAGTCCCCTGGCACCGAATGTGGCGGAGATTCTAGATCACAGGCCCCTGGATGACAACAATCTGTCCCTTCAGCTGTTGCCCGACAGCTGTGAACGCACCATTGATGCGTCTATCGGTTCCTGCGCCACTTTGGTGGCCGAGCGCTATCTGGCGGAGGAGCAGCCTCGATCCGTGGCCGTGGCTCAGCTGCTGCACGCCACCATCGTTTTGGACACCATCAACTTTGCGCCGGCGGCCAAGCGCTTCGGACCAAAGGATCAGCACATGGTAGAGCAGCTGGAGAAGGAGTTGAATCGCCAGGCGGCTCAGAGGACATCCCTCTTTGACAAGTTGGTGGCTGCCAGGGCGGATATTAGCCGCCTTACGCTCACCGAGGTGCTGCGCAAGGATATGAAGACCCTCCAAACCGATTGCCAAGTGGTTCCTATGGCCGGCATGCCAATCCTCGTCCGTGACTTTGTGGCCAAGAGCGGTGCCGAGAAGTCAGTGCGGGAGTTCGCCGTTGGCAGCAACCTCACCGTGCTTCTTGGCATGTGGGTATCGCCCGCCGATGGGCAGGTGCAGCGCGACCTGGGCCTGATCTCTCTAAACGGCCAAAGCCAGTTGGTGGAGCGCGTTCGGCTGGCTCTGGTCAAGTCCAGTGATCCCAAGCTGGAGCTACAGCCCCACGAGCCGAACCCTCCCAGCTTCTTGGGCGGTTGCTTTCTGCGCCAGCACAATGTCCAAGCTACCAGGAAGCACATCCTGCCCATCGTGAAGCGAGCGGTGCAGGAGTGGGAGGCGGATCAAAGCTGCGACTGCGACGACGTGTACTTCTTCAAGGAGAAGCCGCAGCTGGGACTTTAGCTAGAATTGTAGTCAAACGCTAGTGCACTTGAGTTTACGCCAAAAATCGTTGGAAACATAGCATTTAAGTCACTCAAACTCTGACCTTTCATCACGAGAGCATGTACCCAGTCATTGGCTAACGACATACAAAAAATTAGAGTCTAGACCACGCCCCATCTCGCGGCTTTGGGCCGCTTTCTTGCATCGATCTCTCCACCGATCCGAAGAGACGGAAAGAGTCAGTATTGAACAATTGGATTTGCAGGGCTGTTATGGGTATAGCTTGGGTGTGCCGCGGAACCGTTGGGAACAGATCCTAAGGATTAGTACGGACACTCATTAGTTTCCTAGTTATTTATGTGGATTAAGTGAATATGTACAGGGCATACCATACATGGGAAAAAGCGAAAATTAAAGAGAACTGTTGTACAAACTATAGACAAACTATAACTGCGGCTCGGCCTCCCCAGCCTCCGCCTCCTCGCCCATTTCATCGTCGGCGCACTCCAGCGTCATGTCCTCCAGCATCTCCTCCAGGGTGATCTGGGGAACCTCACCGCCGGCAGCCTGTCCCTCGATGGGTATCGTTTTGTTGCTGTCCCGATAGATGTTGATCTGTCCGCGGAGATCTTCATTCTCCTCAAGATCGTCGAGGAACTCGTGGTAATCGTGCTTGCTGCGCTCGTCGGTTGCCTCCGCCGCCAAGTGCTTGATCTTCCACACGCGCTGGCTGAGTCGAGTCTGGCGGTCGTAGTGCTTGCGCACCAGTATCACATCGGGCACCAGCTCCGGCGACAGCTTGTCGAACTCCGGATCGTTGATGTTCGCCTCCCCAGTGTTGTAGCCCATCACGGAATCGCCCACCTTGAGCAGGTGGCCCAGATGGGAGCGCGTGTGAATGGGATTGTCGTTGATGCCCAGCTCCGAGGCTCGCACCACCCAAATGTCGCAGAGGGCGTGCTTGAACGACACCTGCCCCTGGCCGGGGTACGACTTGCGGTCCTTCTCCATGATCACGTCAATGTCCATTACCACGTACTCCACCAGCTGCTTAGGATTGCAGATGGCCTCGAAAGGAGCTCTGCGGCAACGAAACGGAAACGTTAGTTAGGGGATTGGGGAAAAATAAGTGAGCACTCACCGAAAATACACCTGGGAGGTGAGCTCGGCGATCTGCGCCGTCAGGGGATCGATCAGGTGGATACTGCTGGACACACGGTTCACCAGGCAAATGGGCGAGAGATTGCCTAGCTGGTGGCGCAGCTTCTTGGACAGGCAAACGGCGCTGTCCTTGGAGACAGGGGCTATCTCCACCGACCAGTTGTATTTGTAGTTGTAGTTGTTACTGTGGATATCGTGAGAGATGAGGCGCTTCGAGGTGGTCACCTTTCCGGGCACCATGGTCTGCAAGAAGTCCACCATACGCCTCGCATGGTTCTCGTTGGCATAGTAGAAGTCCAGGCCGCCGTGCTCCGGCTTGATGCCCAGCGTATGCTCGTGCGCCTTGTGCTTCAGGATCAGCTGCTCCAGGTAGTAAAAGGTCTTCTTGTTATCTGCCCGCTGACGCACCTGCACCAGGCAGCGCCAAAAGTCCTTGGCCTCGGTACGGTGGCAGTCGTTGCACATCTGATTCTGCACCGTGAACTCCACCACAAAGACCTGCTGCAGCACAGTGCCGCCGGTGATCTCGCCGTGCACCGTCAGCTTCACCTTGATGCGCTTCGAGTGCTGCTCCGTCCAGATAAAGCCGGCATCGACAAGCTTCACATCCTTCAGGCCCTTTAGCTTCTTGAGGCAAACAGCCAGAAGCTCACGGGACTCCAGGGAGGCCTGGATCCACTCGTTTGGCGGCTGCAGATAGCGCTCACAGTTGCGGCAAAAGTGCAGCACCGCCTGTTTCGGGATGTTCTCCGTGATGTCGACATGGTTGCGCAGACAAGTGACACACATGTTGGCCGGATTCGGCTGAATGGCCACTCCGCACTCGCAGCACAGGATCATCGCGTTCGAGATGCCCTTGCTGTCGGCGGCCCCCAACGTGGCAGCGGCAGCATATTCGTGATCCATTTGTAGTCTCACTTATCCTGTACAATACTCTGCAATTTAGCTATTTCACAATGGCGTTGCAGGCGAACTTCCAATCGGGATAGAGGAATGTAAACACGTGCGGGCCTCTAGGGATGGAAAGTGAGTGAAAGTATATCGATAGCTATCGTTGGTAGTGTGTGGAGAAAATAGCCGATGCCGGCGAGTTAGCTGTGTTCAAGCCATAACTGGATATAATTTGCCCGTTTAATTTCAAGCTGATAGTAATATCAAATATTCTACATTAATATCTTCTTCTATCTAGCCTCATTCCATAGCAACATATTATCGCATTTTGAATGTAGCTGATTCCCCTGCTATATTTACATTTTGAGATAGATGTGAATGGCACGAGCAGCTGATCCGTTTTTGTTTAAATTTGAAATGTGACGGCTGCCACTAAGGTCAAGTCGGGAGCGGTCATTTTAGATTTTCTAGTGCATCTCATGGTCTTAGTATTTTTTGGATGGGCTCATTTACAAATTTGGAGGCACGTGTAAAAATATGGACTATTATTGTCGCCACACAAACACTAATTTTCCCCATATTTTCAGCAGGCTCGACGTCGCTGAGTGAATATTGAAAATATCGATAAGTTGAGATTGTATAGAAATAGCTGTTTTTACCAATATTCTTAGTCACTACATCATTAGCCGTTAGTGAACAACCTGTTAACTAAATTTAAATACAAAAATAAGATAAATTTGTCGATTTCCAAATGGTAGCAGGCTTGGTTGCAAACTTTCTCACTTTCATATTCTAGCTAGTTGTAGCTTTTCTCGCTGCCTTTGCTATTGCAATCGATTTCTATCAGCACCGGCTCGATACGATACACACATTCCCCTTGGGCCACCTCTAGTCCACAACAGACATTTCGGACAAGGAACAGATTTCGGGATTTGATTGGATTGCGCCATGCAGAAGAAACCCATCAACGCCAACTCCCTGCTGGACAAGCTGCATCGCGGCGCGGTCTACGCCTGCATCGGGGTGACCCTCTACGGGACATATGTGCTGGGAATGCGTTACTACCACTACTACACAGTCATCAGGCCGGAGAAGCAGCAGGCGGAGCTGAAGCTGCTGGACGAGGGGGCCCACGACAAGGCCAAGGAGCTGAAATACTAGTCGGGCCCCCCCCTCCATCCATTTGGTTAATTTGTTAAATGTCTGTTAAGCGAAATAAATTGTAAGGAAATGTTAGCATTTTCAGCTGAAAAGGCCAACAGCGCTGGCTTGTTGTTGTGTAATCGAACGGATCAACCCATGCCCGCCGGGACTCGGAGATTCCAGATCTGACCCTGGCTTGGACCTGGTACCCCCAACAATGCGCTATTAGCCGGCTGGGCCGTAAATCAACTCGCCACAATGGGGAATCAATCAAATCAACCGAACGAACCGTGCCCCGGACCCAGACTAGAATTAGCAAAGAATTATAATTTAGCTGGCAATCAAAAATGTTGTCATCTCCGTCAACGGCCGGATCGTGACCAGACCAGTGCCGTAGCCAGAGCCCAGATCCGATGGCTTCCGCTTGCCCAACTCGTCTCGCGTGCATTCACCTCGTCCGTTGCATATTCAATGCACAGATGCCAAAACAATTGCAGCTGTTCGGGATGGGGGCTGGAGAAGACAATAGCTGGCGGTGCCACCCACTTTCGGCAAGCGATGACGTCGCGCCGTCGCTTGTGAAAATGCGCTTGCCGTGCTTCATTTAACAATGTTGCCGCCGGCGTTGCTTCATTGATGGCTCCTCCGGTCTCTGCCGTCGCTCTGTGAAAATCTGAAAATCAGAAACGGCAATTGCAATTCACAATTGGCAATTGCCACTGCGGTCAAGGTCGTCCTTCATCGGTACTGGTATCTGTTACACAGACAGAAATGATCGCCAGGAGGACAAAGCGTCGTTCCGAATATTGGTTACCTGGTAGATTTAGAAAATTTAATACATCAAATGTTGAATAAGAGCCTAAATCGAACGCTATGTATGTAAGTGTATAAAAACGGATGTATTTCTTTACTTACAAATAAAAAGCTAAGGTAATACCTCCCACAATTGGACCTCATCAAATGATTAGGTACTTAGTTGTTTCATTAGAAAAAAAGATAAATTTGTGTAATAATAAGTGTCTAATGCACACAGGAGTCGGGCCAGCAAAGGTGCCTTTATTGCCGCTTTAATTTCTGACTGGGCTTAGTCTGGAAACAGCTAAATATTCCATCAAATCAAAGGGTTCATATTTGTATCTTGATATTATATATATGTACATATACATATATTCTAACAAACTTTGCCAGCGATCATGGTGACCACTGGTACCCAGCATGGTGCCAGAGGCGTCACCGTCTCGCGGAAATCGTGCTCCTCGGATGTTCTCTCGATAAGAGCGTGCATTGGAAATGATCTGGCAGAGATCTAGCTGGCAGCTCAATAAAGAATGCTGCAAAACGTGCCAATCGCTCATAATTAGCTTATAATGGAGTTCCCACGGGGCTACTGGCATTTTCATTTGGGCCCAGCCAGCTAGCTTCTTGACGAGCTTAGGTAACAGTCAGCAGCAGCAGCAGCAGCATCTAGTGTAATCCATATGGCGCAGCAAGTGAAAGTGTTATACGATATGTTTGCTGGTGATTGTGGAACCCATCGCGGCGCAGCTTATGTTGCATTGTGGAACAAACGGTGGATCGTGTTGCCGCGAAAGATGTACATGCCAATATACATACATATGTATGTACATATGTATGTAGATATCTGCTCTACTTATTCAATTTCCCAATTAGCAGCTAGGATCTTAGAATTTGGACTTCGACAGGCAATTAAAAGCGATATCGTTAGTTTCCACGCCCACTCCGCCGGATGAACGGATAGATGGATGACCTTTTGGCTTACAGCATAAACAATATTCGATTTCAAGACAACCCCTCCGTCATGCATTCAATTCAGTTGTAACAATCGCTGCTGCTGCCACTGCTGCTGCTTTGGCTGCTGCTGCTGCTGCTGCTGTTGTTGTTGTCGGTTTGCATAATTGCTAACTGTAGCAGCACAATACCAAAGCAGCCCAGCAGCCATCCAGAGGGGCGAGCTCGGAGCCAGGTGGCTATAAAAGCGCGGGGCAACTGGCAGCCATCAACAAACCTCGCCCGGCACCCAGACCGTTAAGCAGCACATCCAGCAGCATCGACGCAAAAGCCCTTGCAACAACATGAAGTTCTTGGTAAGAAGCAGCAGGAGGCCGCAGCAGCACAAAGGATTAAGTGCAGACGGGCGACAGCTAGCTTGGGAGACTCCGAAAAGGACTAATACGTGGCTTAGAGAATTCTTTAACCAAGTCAAAACTAAAAAACTTAAAGAAGGACTCAGTGTGAACTTACAAATTACTCGGTGATAAATTTGAACAACAAATAATCAGTAAAAAATGACAAGCGGAGTCTTTGCACTTTTTTTTTTTAAATATTCTTCAAAATCCTGTGGAAAATAATGATTTTCTTACAAAAATAAGGAACATCTTGTGTTGTTGTGTGTGATTTTTTTTTAAGTTAACTAAGCCACCTAAAAAATAGATTGCTTAAAACTCAAGCAGGTTTAAATTAAACGCACATTTCAGTGTCTTCAAAACATACAAATGGATGCCGAAAATTGATTTAAAAATAATAACTATGATCGTTCACTGTTGCAAAATAGAAAAATCAACGATACTTATACATTTTTTTGTTATATTTTCCGGTGCAGTGCGTTTCCATGATCCTGGCCCTCGGCCTCATAATGGGCACCTGGGCAGCCGTCTCAGAGCCCGGAGCTACGGATGCCGTGGAGCCGCAGCCGCAGGAGGTAGGCCCCATCGACGAGAAGAAGACGGAGAAGCGCGGCATTTATGGTTTCGGCTATGGGCATGGCGGCTACGGCGGCTACGGTGGATATGGGGGCTACGGACACGGCCACTATGGAGGCTATGGACTGGGCAGTCCGTACTACGGCGGCGGCTACGGTTACGTGCAGCATGCGGTGCCCTACTACGGTGGACACCATGGCTACTATCCCTACCATCACGGGCACTACGGCTTCTACTAGGAGGGACAACAAATACCGCGGATCATCATTTACACAGTTTTTTTCTTTGACCGCTTCACCTTCATCTCTGCACTAACAATCCTATGTGTATATTTTTTTTCGTAAACCATTATTCGACTTACAAATAAATAAATATGCTTAGAAAAGCTAAAGGTTGGTCTTTTCCTGACAATATGAAAAGAGAACAACAATTATCATATTATATATACCAATATCTCTACAATCTAGCTTAAGCGAATCTCGGAATATGCATTTTCTCGTGCTTTCAATTTGTAACCAGTTATCGTCTATCGTTATATATTCAAAATTATTAACCAAATTATCGTATTATTACAAACAAATAATCGAAGTAATAAACCAATGCCGACATGATCATCGATATCAAATTTCGTTTTCACTTACAATTGTTTAATTTTGTTTATTTAAATATTATTACGTATTACGTTACGTTAATTCTGGAATACATATATATTTTTTAGCTCGATTTAATCGTTTTGATAAGTGTTAGGAAGATGCTCGCTTAGGATTATTCGGAGTGGGCATGGCACCCGATATCTCGACCACACTCAATTGATGCTTTCTTTTTTATCTTTCTTTTTCTTCATTTTTATCAAGTTTATTCAGTTATCTATGTATATATCTACCTATTATTACCTTAATGGGTTCATGGGACGATACATGTTCAAATAAATTTAAAAATGGCTGTTTAATCCGCTGGAAGCACCTATAAATCAATCAATACTTGGTTGTTATCTTATAACAAACTAAAAACGTTGGTTTAAGTCCAACAAATACCTAACAATCATTCCAGCATTCGAGATTTTAAATTTACTCTTCATATCCTTCAATCCAATAACAGAAAACTCAACGTGTTTTTAAGAGCAGAACTGGACAACAATACCATAAGGAATATAAACAAGAATTCCATGGTTTGTACTGACCGATCTAACGAAGGGCCAAAAAAACTACAGCAAAAACGCCTAAGGCGGCAACAACTTAGAAGATTATAAAAATGTTGGGCAACTTGATATGATGTATAATATAATATTTTAGCCGAAGTTATGATTATTATGAATATATTCTTCATCAGCATCATGATAGCCATGCCCGTTTCTCTGTCAGTTAATTTGCAAACAGTCTCTCAGCTTTTGAGCTATCGCGCTTAAACTTGAAAAATAGTCTTATCAGGATATTGAAAATCACGAATCGGACCTCCATATTTAATTGCTGCTTTGGGAACAATCGGGCCCAATTAAAATTTAAAATTATTAAACTAAATACATGATCCTTAATGGTAGCTATATATTGTAGCTATAAAATAGCTGTCTTATGAACGATCGGTCCAATTTTTATTGTTTTTAAAAATATCGGATTAAAATTACATATATGTAGGATCATTTCATTTTATTTGTACTATTATCTTTAAGGGTATATAAGAAGTTCACATTTTTTCTTGTTTTTTTTTTATATTTTAGGGCTATGGAAAATGTATTAAATAATATATCAAAATGTTGCATCGCGTTCTGCAGGACTATCGTAAGAAATCGATCGGTGATCGATCATAGATTTGTTATTCTGTTGAACTCGGCCATTTTTTAATGTTGAGACACTTTATCAGTTGGTAAGTATACGTATTTGAAGCGTGAAAAGATTGTTTCATTTAAAATTAAAACGAATTAAAGACTTAACAAATATTTAATTATCTATTGTTTCCGAATGTATATTAAATATAAATTTTATGTATTTATATAAATATAATATCTATATCCTGGATATGATATATTTCATCTATTTTACAACACTACAAATATTGCAGAAACTCGGAAGCTTTTAATTGTCGCATTTTATTGCTAAGTACGATCTCTAGCTCGAATCTCGAAGGTCTGGCAACTCTGCCGAATAACTGTTTACGTTGCGCCCTCCGAAATTTTATTTTTGTTTGAAAAAGCTGCACGAGGTTTTTAAATCGAGGCAAGAAAATGCTGAAACGCGACTTGCAGAGCATCACGCTCAAGTTGTCCGATCTCAAGGAGTACGAGGTGGCCCGCCTGAAGAACAAGAATAAGACGACGTTACCCAAAGTGTCCCAGGATGCCTCTTCGGAAACGGCCAGCTGCAGCTGCCCAACGGGCTCTGGATCGGGCTCAGGATCAGGGACAGCCTCGGGATCGGGCACTCGATCGGAGACACCCACCTCCGCTTCGTATACCACTTCTACCACGCCGACGCCGGCTACCCAGGAAGATCTATTCGAGCGAACGGGCAGACCATCGTCCGCGGTGACGGCCACCACCACCACAACGGGCACGGGCACCACGGACTCCGGCTCCACGGACGATGTGAGCGTGGCCGCTGTGGTCGATGATACGGACACCATCGACGAGATTAGCGACGACAACTGGGTGGATCTGAACGCGGACAACAACGATACGAATGGAACGAACGATACGATTGATACCGTCGACACCAACGAGGAGGATGGAGTCAGGGAGGGCATCTAAGGAGGCACCTGTCCCACGTAACACGGCTGCAGCTGCATCCGCATTCCACGTAACCATTTGTCATCCATCAACACATTTTTTGTATACATAACCCCGAGTAACATATAATAACCACCGCCTTGCCTTGCATATGAGTTTCTTTTCCACAGGATGAGGAGGAGAATTAGAGCTCACGTATTACGAGATGGCTTTCAGGGTTCCAATAGTTCCTTAGATATCTTTTTGAAGGATACTGAACATCTAATAAGGATAGTGACTGTTAGTATCCTTCATTTCAGTTAAATTTGGGGGTCAGGGCGCTACAAAAGAGGTTACATTCGAAGGGAATTTTTTCGAGATTTTTATTAAATGAAAGAAATAGAAATATTTGAATGAAATTTTGACATGTTGTCAACAAATTGTTTGGCTATGAAAAAAAATTCAAATTAGAGCTCTAACAGCTTTAATTCTGAATCAGAGCCTGGATCAATTACAAAAATCCACTTTATCTACATACAAATATCTACTGATTGATTTCTAAAAATATTAATTAATGTAGAAATTAAAAATGGTTGATAAAAAAGGTTTTTTTCTGTACTAACAATCGCCAATTTAACTTATCACATACATTAATCACTAGACTATCATTAACATAAAACCTGCTAGATATTTAAAATAAAAAAAAAGTTAAAAACTGTTGCCTGCGAATTGAAAAATTACTTTTTGAGTAAAACACAAAAGAAAGAAACTTTACAGTAGTAGCCCTGTACATAATCGCTCAATTTAAATTGATATAACTTCGGAAATAATAATAATATCCACAAAAAAATATATCCTGTAAGGCAGCTTTAATAATTTTTTGAAGTGTAAAATAACAAGTGGAGCCCTGTCGAAAAGTGAAAGGTAAAAATAGACCCCATTATAATTATCGTTCTAATTGGCTATCGAGGTCCCAGGTCCTTGCAAGCAGATCATCCTTTAACCGCAAAGCCCCCTTTTATTGGCTGGAAATAAATGCGCATAATTGGCAGGCACTTGTTGCCTGCTGCAACTCCAGGATTCGCCCTCATCTGCATCTGTGAACTTAACAGGTTGGTTATGTGCCGAGCAACAAGTGGGCCGGATGCGGATGCCAAAGGTGTCCAGCTGTGGGGCAGCATAACCTACCAAGGGAAAAAGATGAGGAAGTAAGGGGCAGACATACTCGTGCAATATGTTGACATGCTCACCTGTGTGTGTTTTTGCTCATGTAATGCCGATTTCAAGGACTGCTGCAACGTGATTGAACTAGACCCGTAAGATGACACTTGTTGTGGGTGGAGGATGGTGGGGTAGGTGGGGCAGGTGGATACCCCTATAGAAAGCTTGCTGGGAAAGCTGCAAAGCTCACGGCCATCGGCGCTGCATTTGAAAACTCACCGTGCAAAGCTCAGGGGCCGAAACAGGCTGTTTTGAGCCTGACATTCGTTCGGCCACCGCGTCCAATCCTGTCTCGTCTTCTCCTGTCTTCCGACTTCCGTTTTCCGATCCAGGCCGGCTCGCCGCTGCCGGCCCTCGCGGTGGCCAATTAATTACGTGACCGAATTCGATTTTTGCCTTTTGGCGTGCCATTAACTAGCTATCCGTCGCCATATCGGTTCGTTCTCACCTCGCCGCCGCTTCCACTTCCGCGTCCGCTGTGTCCGTGACCCCCCAAGGATCGATCCACGCCGGGCCCATCACGTGCCACGTGCCGCTGCCGCTGCCGGGTCATCGGAAAGTGCAAGGGTAAGCATGTATGTAGCTGTGAGTAACGATGCCCCCGGTACATGAGACATGTGTGTTAGTTTAGTTTTCCCTCTTTAATGGGAGGCCAGCTTACACAGCCTTTTCATATTAGTTATTGTAGATTTTGGCCGGATTTATTGCCTTTTAAAAATTCTGTATTTTCTGCCACTAAAACCCACTGAATTTGAAGGTCCTTTTCGGCCTCTCCCTAGGGATTTACCCCCTAAAATGCACTTCCATTCCCTGGCCACCTGAGCATAGCATCGCAACATGACCCCTGTGACCCAACTAGTTATTAATAAGCCAACTTTTCCCATCACTGCAACCCTCACTACCACACACACACACCCGCACACACAGGTGAGAGATTGGAACGTGACGCCGCGAGGCAACTCGGGTGCATTGATATAACCACCTGTCACACACACACAAAGGCGACACGTGCGGCGCATCAACGGGGCACAGGGATGGCCAGGATATATCGTGGGAAATGAGCCCGGTTTGGAAGAGGAAAAGGACGAAGAAGGTAGTGAAAGTGAAAGTGAAAGCGAAACTAACTACAGTGGCACCGCAGCTCGGTGTAAAGTTTTCCCAGAAGCTGAGTCCGCCTCCGTTTCCTCTGATCGCTTCCCATTTGCATATACAAATATACATACATATGTACAAATATGTACAAATGTTTTTACATATATTTACATACATATATATACACTCGTTCCTGCACCGATGTTTTGACTGTAAACTCTGCTGTTTTCGCCCGAGCGCGCATGCCTTTCATTAGCCCCATGCATAATTATCACTCATACGCATACACACACACACACACACACACGGAACTGGCACAGTTGCGGTCACGTTATTAGCACAAATCCTTTGGGGTCACATGACATTTTCGTACTAATTGTATTGTTTTTCTGAAACTTGTGTCATGTTATCTAATTAAGCGGGTTAAGTGAAATTAGCTTAACTTATATGTCTAAATTCGATTAAAGCCTTGAAAGCAAATCGTTTTAATTATGGAAAATTCTTGTAAATTGAGTATCGAAATATCTTCTTATTGGTTTATAAGTGCGTTTGCAGAATCACTTAATACTTATTAAAATGTAGCTGTTCGAGCGTTTTTAAGGGCTTCCATTTAGTTAGAAGCCCTAAAAATGCGGTTATTAAACAAATTTTAATGTATTGATTTACAAATTTTATTTCGTTTTTTTTTTTTAAAAGAGTTCTAACGTCTGCTACAGGAAATCTCCATTAGGCCCTACATAATCTATCTCAAAAGTGAATCATAAAAAATCAAGCGGATTTCGCTGGTGTTTTGCCATATTTAACCCCTAAATTGTTTTATATAAAAGATCGGCCTATCGAAAATTAACAAACTTTGATGAATATTAAATAAAATGTAAAAATTCAATTTTCTGAGCATTTTAACTACTACAGATGTAACTCCTTAACTCAGTGCAGTTAGCTGCGATAATAATCTAATTTGTGGACTCGATAGATATAGACGATTCTCTGTGATTTCCCCAAGAACTTGTTGTATTCTCTTCTAAAGGATATTATAACTAGACGTTCGGTCTGCCTATTGGCTTGACCGCCACTGTTAATGCAGGTCCTTATAGGCTCAGAGTGTTGCATTGCATGTTTGTCCGTGTGCCTGTGCATACCTCACTGTGCCAATGTGGGAGGGCGGTGGCATGAGCCGACAGGAGGAGGCACTCAACAGGTACCGGCACAAAATGGGCCCGCCCATCGGATCAACTTGCGCCCCATGCCCGGCCAACGGCGGCGTGCAATATTAATGCGGAGCCAAGCGGCGCGGACGAAGGACGAGTGCATGGTAAATATGTAGATGGTAGCGTACAGTGCTAGCTAGACATGAATCCCTGGCCTTTGGCCCCGGCCGAGACGAGCACGAACCCCATCCGTCCATCTCCCCCAGACGTTGGCCAATATTCTTTTTCGCGGCCTTTGAGTTGCACTTGGCATTTAGCCTTTTAGTCTGTTCCCATAGAGGAACGGGGCTGCGACCTGGAAAATAGCAATGCGGCATGCTTCGTGCGGTGAAAAGTGAAAAGCAAAATGGCCGTGTCACTCTGCAGCAAGTCGTTTTTTGTTGTTGCAGACAATTTGCCGCTGATTGCTGAATGTCAATCCCGTTTTGTCAGCTAATTTGCATGCATATTCGAGTTGGCACATTATGCCATTCGGTTTTCGCTGTTCGCCGGTCGCCGTTCAACGCTTTCCCTGGGAGCTCAATTTTCCGGCTTTTCGCCCATCTGACGTTGACGCGGAGTGAAGACTCCGACTCTGGTTCCGGACCCGTTTCCTTGGCCTCCGTCAGCTGCAATTAAATCAATATTTGCACGCCGGCCCAGCGAAGCCTAAGTATCATCGATCCTGAAACCTGGAGCTGACAAAGTGCCGCACAATTAAAATACATTAGTAAGAAGCGTTTGAAAGTGCACACTAACTGGTAATACGTTTTGTGCGATTTAATTTGAATGCATTTTACCCTGGAGCTGATACAATCGGTTAAGCCCTTATGACTACCCTCAATCGACTACAAACTCTCTCGTTCGCTACTAAGTGTACTAAGCAGCGGCCTAAAGAGAGCGAAAATTGCTCTCGCACTCTAAAGCGTGACGCATAGAAGAGCGCCGAACTACGATCTTCTCTGGATTCAGTTTTTAAACTTCTGGTTAAACGTGGCCTAATCTTTGGAGCTTGGTTTTAAACGTTCTACATATTACTTATTTTGTTTTTATACCTAAAGAGAGAGAACTTTACCGCTTTTCTCTACAAACTAGAGCAACTCAATTTAAATGTTAAAAACTACCTGGTATGTTATATTATATATTATATATATATATATTTATTATATTTACGTTGTATTTTGAAATAAGTTTTTCCTGATTTGTGCGAGCAGAAGTGGGCGTGAGCAAATTATAAAATAAACTTGATCTTCCTGCAACATATGTACTCGTATGTATATGAATGTTTCCAACAAATTTGGAAGCTCTGATAGTCTAAAAGATCTGTTGATTTTCACGAACGGACATACGGACATGGACTTGCTTGGTGATGCTGATCAAGGGTATATATAATTTATAAGGACCAAGATGCTTCATTCTGCCTGTTGCAAACATCTGGGTTGGCACTAAGCCTTGTACTCATAGGGTACCTGGTAGAGCTGGAAAAGTATCGTAGTTTTTGATGTTTCTTATATGTAAACATCGATATATCGGCCTTAAACATCGATGTTGTTCCAGCTC
>JAEIIG010001598.1:0-28715 GCA_018904695.1 Drosophila parvula
ATTATATTCAACATACAATTTATATTTTTCTACAAAAAAAGACAAACAATTTCAATAAATAACTAATAAATAACTAACTAAATCATATTTTTCTCTTCAATTAAATCCTAGGGAAAACTCTGTCAATTTCTCAAGTGTTTCATAATAAAGGATATTAAGTACTAAGCATATTATTTTTATTATTATACATTAAGGATATTTATGAAGAAGATATCCAAGATAATATAAGTATGAATATTATTTTTCTCGGTGTGCTCTGATTATTTAGTGGCCAAGCCAAGCCTCTGTCTCTGATTGCTCTTGACAGCGCTGACCCAAAAAAAAAAAAACCAAAAAAAAAACGAGGCAAAAAAGAGCTGAAAAAAAATAATATAAACCAAAACGTGTGTAATGATGATGTGTATTTTAATGTACAATTTGCGGCCTTTAATAGCACTCACACACACACACACACACGCATACTTTAAGGCTCAAAGTGTCCCCCTTTTTCAACACTTTTTCTCCCCACTTTTCCTCCGTTTATTTTTTTTTTTCTCCTGGCCTGATGGATTTAAGAACGTAATCACAGCCTTTCATGCGCCATGCATTGCATACTTTCCACGGCTAACGAACAATAGAAAATTGCGATGAGGGAAACGCGGCAAAGCAGACATAATAGATTCCGTTTTTCTTCTTTTTTTTCAGATTAAATCAATTTTTGTACAAAACTTTTTTATATTCATTTGACCTGTCAGCGGCAGCAGCAGTAGCAGAGTGTTGGAAAAACCATTAAAAAATATTGTGCAAAAAGTTTAAAGAACCCATCATCGTCATCATCTCTATAAAGAGTTTGGCGAGGCAACCTCGATGCTCCCCCTCGTCAAAATGCAAATTATTTATAATTATTTACGCTTCGAGCAACTAACACGAATAGCATACTCGAAAATAAACGCTTTTTGTCCAAGGATTTTCATAATAAAAAGAATTCCCATATTATGATTAAACATGAAATGCAATACAATATAAATATAAATACAAATACTTTATTCCTGTTAAATATTAATCAATTATTAAACCCCGAAATAAAAATTTCAAAATATAACTAGACTAGTTTCTTTTCAATGTTGATTTTCCGCCTATCCCCAACAAGATATCCTTTCTTTGGTGCATTCTCTTCTGGCTGCTTGTATCCTTTTTCTAGATCTAGTTCTTGTTCCACATACTGTCTTATACTATATATACTATATATATATACACATATATACTTAATCTGGAACTGCCGCAGCACTTGACTTGAATTTCTTGTTCTCGTTCTTGTTTGCGTTTTGTGTTTGCGTCCCTCCTTGCCTTTGTTAATTTCTGTTGTTTGCCTTTAACCCCAACAAACAAAGGGGGCCAACAAACAAAGAGACGACGACGAGCAAAACAAAAAACCGAAGAAAAAGAAAAACCGTAAAGGGAAACACGAAAAACGAAAGACACACACAAAGGCAATAGGCAACAAAAAAAATTGAAATAGGATGAGGAAAAGTGAATAAATTGTGCACATATGCATTTTGTATTGATATATATTAATCATACGCAGCGTTGACACTTGCCTTGGTTGGTGGTCTCCTGTTTTTTTCTCCCAAGTCCTTTTCCTGATCCTGATGCACGTTTTCGATCTGTCTCTCGCTCTCTCTTCTCTGTCAGCCGATCTCGAACCGAATATTAACAACACTCACGTTCTGCTTGCACTCAGATATTACACATACGCACTGTGGTTGCACCAGAAAATAATTCGTAAAAAAAAATATCGAGCAACGTTTTAACGGTTTAACGGTTTAACCAGCGAGACGAAACAATCAACAATTGGGAATATTCATTCGACTTTAGACAGGATTTCGAATGGCACGCTTATCATTTGCCATCATTATAATCATTATCATCATCAGCGTTTTAGCTTGCTTTGCCGACGATTTGTTTTTGTTTGCCTTCGTTTTACGTTTTACGATTTCCAGCAATACCCTCTTCTCTTACGAATATATATATATATACCCATATATATATATATATATTTATATGCACATATATATATTTGTGTGAGTGTGTGTGGAGGCGAAATAGTTGCTGTAATCCGCACAAATCCGCTGGTAAATTTGAACTGAATGAGTTCAAAAGCTAAAATGAGTTTGCATACCCCAAAAACCGTACAGACCGACCCGAACGACTCCGATTCCGATTCCGAACCCATGCTCGGCCCAGAGCCGAAGGTGAAGCCGAACTCAGAGCCGAAGGCGAGAGGGCGAATCGGGAAAGCACAAGGTGCCGGAAGTGAAAGTGTCATAAATGAAGACATCAAGAGACTGTGCGAAAAAAGCTTTCCCTCTTGATGGATTTGTTATTAGTTTGAAAATTTCTGAAGGTTCTGTGAGTTTTGAAATCATTTGAAATGTTTACCCAAAAATTACACGTATTTTCTGGGAGAATGTATTTTTTAACTTCATTTCAGACTTATTCTTAAATAAATCTAGAGATTTATAATTAGTTGAATTTGTTTATTGTTTTTATTGTTTAGTTTGTTACTATACCAATAAATGTATTTATTATTTTTTTTTTTTTTTGGTTTCGTTTTTAGGGAATCACATAAACCTCATAGAAAATGGTTTATCACAGTTTTAAGAACAGTTTTTAGAACAGTTTGCCTGGGCGCAACATTATTTGAAATTTGAAAAATGGAACCTTCAAAAAGGCAAAAATCAAACTCTTTCAAAAGATATTTAATCTATATGGAAAGCCAGAAAATGACACAATACTGAATTTAGAAATTTAAGCATTAAATCGAAACTTGTCTCAAGATGTTAATAACATTTTTATAATTTCCTAAATTTATTTAAAAAAAATATATATTAAAAATTTCTCCAACACACACTCGCACACCTGCAGTGGCACATACAACAAACTCGTAGCTGTCGATTTTGAAAAACACTCAACGATTTTCGTAAAGAATGCTCCTTGCAGGACCCCACAACACCGAACTGAACGGAACTGAAGTGAAGCAACAACTGACAGAGCCGAGCGTTTTTCCAAATCGCGTAAAGCCATCGTATAACGGTTTCGCCATCAGCTGAGATGGCCGAGAGCGAAAGCTTCCACATCCTGTGCTTTCAAGGCTGCCTGAGTGGAGAGGGGCGAGCGGGAAATGGAAATTGAATGCATATAAAATAAAACAAAAAAAAAATAAGAAGACTTTCTTACTTTGAGCAAGGAAACTAGCTGAAACGAAAATGTGAAAAAAATATATTTTCGGAAAATTCGGAAAAAGCTTTCCCCCGCTCTCTTGGCGTCTGCGCGAACGAAAGAGAGAGTGAGGAAGTGCGTGTGAGGGGCAGATAGAGGGGTGCAGGCATGCTTATATTTCACACGTTATGCTCCTTATGCTCCTTAGGCTCCTTGTATGTTGTTGCTTTTTAAATACCCTTTGTCTCAGCACGCTGCCTTTTTTAATCAAAGATTTTTGACATTAATTTATTCGGGCAGTTTTACTAATGATTTTAAATTCCATTTCTTCATTTCTGTGACATCTCTGATATATTTAGTAATTGTTTTCTATTTCCTAATATGAATTAAATGAAAGAAGTACCAATAAATCACTTTTGATTGTATTATGTATAAAGTATTTATAAATCACAGCTTTAATATTATTATTTATTATTTAAAATGATTTTATTTCCTTAACTCGGAAACTCCTCTTTTTGGAATAAAAATCTTTGTCTTATGTAACAAAAGATAGTGTATGAATAGTTTCGGTGCTGAATGTTGGACTTCCTTCGTTCTTGGCTTTGTTGTTGGCATTTTTGTTGGCGGTTTTGTTGTTGGCGCTTCTGTGGCCATTGTTGCACACCTGTGATTTAGCGAGGACGCCGCCGAGCGAGGACACCGCTTCGGCTCTGGAGCTGGTATGCTGCTTGCTGCTGGTATGCTGGTTGCTGGTGGCTGGTTGCTGGGATCTGGGAGCTGTCCTCGTGTGCCAGCTGATATTTACCTTATTCCCCACAGCGCGCACAGCGGGGCAAGAAAATGGAAAATTGAGAAAGGGAAAAGCGCTGGAGGAGAAACACTAGACATGGCAACAACAACAGCAACGACAAGGAACGCACTTAGAAATGATAGCCCCAGCTTTATGCTAATGTTTGCCATTGCTTTAAGTACTCACTCAGTTCGTGAGTTAGTCATCCAGCCAGTCGGTCGTTTAGTAGGGCAGTCAGTCAGTCAGTCAGTCAGTCAATCAGTGAGTCAGTCAGTCTGTCAATCAATCAGTCTGTCAGTCAGTCAGTCTGTCTGACAGTCAGTCAGTCTGTCATACAGTCAGTCAGTCCTACAGTCAGTCAGTCATACAGTCAGTCAGTGAGTCCCTCAGTCAGTCAGTCATCCAACCAGTCAGTCTGTCAGTCAGTTTGTCAGTCAGTCTGTCGGTCAGTCAGTCATACAGTCAGTCAGTCTGTCGGTCAGTCAGTCTGTCATTCAGTTGGGTCAGTTTTTTGGCACGCAGATGATAATCCCGACGGGTTTTGTTGGCAGTCCGGAGTTCAGTTCAGTTTTGTCAGTTGGGTTTTTGCGGGTTCAGCTTAACTTTCAAATAAAAGTAGCTTTCCAATGGAAATTGCTGAGCTTTACACCAACACACACACACACATGTCACAGGATGTTTTTTGAGTGCCCATTTAATCAATTCCACTTTGCTGGTTAATAAAGCAATAATATTTAGAGTATTTGAGCAAGCCAACCAATTGCCAGGCAACATATTTCAAATTTGAAAATCTCAATCTAAATCGGAACTTAATTGAGTAAAAGGAGAACTTAAAAATATGGCAAAAGAATGCCACAGGAGATGCTGAGGATAATAAATCACTTCAAATGCAGTTATACACTAAATTTTGGGCTTTTCTATAATAAACTTCCTACCTTTAAGACATCTTTTAGAAACCATTAGATAAATAATAAATCAATAAATACATTTGTGAAAAACTAGTTTACCCATTTCAAAGAATTTTCTCCCTAATTAAGTAAAATACTTTTCTTTATGCTGTTTCTATTTTCTTTTGTTTATTTTGTGTTTATTACTTAACCACTGTTTAACTTTCGTACGAAACACTCTATATAAAAAGCATTAACCATGGGAACGAACACCATGAAAGTGAGTGTTATACGGTAATAAGGCAGCGTCGACATAAGAAAATTGTGATCATCCCCGACCGTAAATTTGGTATCCGTGTTAATTACATGAACTCGAGCATGACACCCCAACACCCCAAAAATGTCACCCCCTTGGCACCCAGTTGCCGCCACCAAAATCCAACTCCCTGCCACGTGACAGAGAATAGGAAGGACAGAAATCGACATCCCAACATGCAAATCAAATTATTTTGGCATATAAAATGCTTATTAACAGATTATATGCTCACTCAATATTTACTGACTGACTGACTTGCGTTGAATTGGTTGATTCGTTGAAGGGAATGGGTATGGCTTTCCCCCCCCTTGATTTTCCGCGTAGGCAGCGACAGCAACAACGGCATTGTCTTGGGGCTTGGGGCTTGGGGCTTGGGATTTTAATACCCTTTTGGATGGTATCGATAAGCACTTTGGCTCACTTATTCATACTTGTATTCATATTTATATATTTATATTTATGGGGCGATAACAGACGACGACACTTGGCCATCAGACAACAATCGTTGGATTTCAATATTTGTTGATGCCTTTGTAGGGGAATATATATAAGTATATTATGCCAGATACCAATTTAGTTTGATTTAATAATGTCAAGGAAAAGTAAGGGAAAACCAAGTTATTGAAGTTGGTTTCCTGGTAATATTAACCCTGTATTCAACAGGTTTAAGAAAGCAAATAGGAAAGTACATATTCATGTTAGCAATAATAGTTTAAAGTGTTTAAAGCTGAATCTAATTATCTAGGCAAGTACTTGGAAAAAAAAAAAGATAAGTACCTGCGACAATTCCCAGAAGCCTTTTTAATACTGATTTCAAAGAAAAACTATCAGGTAGAACTGCAACTAGAAGCTGATAAAAAAAATTCGTTCTGGAAAAAGAAAGGAGGAAAATGAAAAGCGCCTGTGGAAAACTAGCGAACCAAGTGGAACCAGAGAGGTATTTAAAGGTAATAAAGAAAAACATCGTAAACTGCTAAGACGGAAAATTCAAGAAATAGGTCGTGCTTAAAAGGTTGAAACAAGAGATTACTCAATGTGCAGAAAATTAAATTCCAGGTTTTATATTAGTAAGCTTTAAGAATTATTTTATATCAAACGTTGTACAATTCTTTAATAATGATTCAGTTAATGCCGGAAGCCTAGAAATGCTCCAAATAATAGAAATTATATGCTAAACATTATTTAGAACTTGTTTTAGGATTACTTTTTGCAAGTCTTAAGTAAATTAAGCTCTTAATTTACTCTTAATTATAGAAAGCAATACTTAATGCGCTATTCACACTCACACCCTGGTGGAAATTAATGGCATTCCTACGTCTTACTGGTATTTCGCACTTCTTTCATAAACTTGAGGTATTTGGGCAATGTCTGATTTAAATTTGAATGGACGGGGGTCATAATAATCACAAGAATAATAATCATAATAATCATAATAATAATAATAATAATACGAGTAAGAATAATCAGCGTTCCTTCCTCATGCTGGTGTCCATCAGGCATTTCATTTGCAGACAGCCACGCAAAACAAACCTAATTACACTTTACTTTCACTTTCACTTTCACTTGCCAGCAACAGGAGCCCTGATCGGCAGCATGGAAAGTGGGAGGTTAAAGTGGGTGGGGAAAATCGGTAGGGAAATGGATGACAGAGGAAGGGAGCAGAGACTAGGGACTTTGGTGAGAAAAACTTCAAAAGCTTCTGGTCAAAGCAAAGTTTGTCCGCCTTGGCATATTTTGCGTAATATAAATTTTGCGCGCTGCTCCTGTTTCTTTTTTCCCCCCATTCTTCCTCTTTGTATTTTTTTTTTATTATTATTATTTTGTGTACAATATTCTTGGCCTTTGGCCAATTTGGAAAAGCCAATAAAACCGTTTAAAACGTTGTCACAGACTCTACTCCCTAGCTCTCCCTCTCGGTCTCCGGCAACTTTGGTTCGCAGACCAAACAATCAGGAGAAGAAATAAAAACAAAAATAAGGAAAAAGAGCTAAGACACATTTATTGTTCATTTGACAAAACATAATGAACATTTTGATATGCAAATAATGCGGCTGGTCCTCGTACGCTGCTGCTGCGTGTGTTATAAAAGCGTTTTTCAAGCGCTTATTTGTATGTTTTTTATTTTTTTTTATTTAAATAATAAATGGGCGCACCTCTCCCACTCTTTCGTGCCTTTCCGTTCATCGGCGGCGCTCATAAGTAGGCAATGATTTTTGCTTTGTTGCTTCCCGAAAAAAATAAAGAAAAGGAGAACACCAAGCAACCCTTCAGGGATGTGTGAGTTGCGATAGGCTAAACGGGTATATCGAAAATATCGAATTTCAAATCAAATGAAATGTATAAGAAGGTTTACAATCGATAGAATATCGAACCTATTTCATTATTACCAATAAATTTTAATATTTACCCAAGTTATGTTCCTACCAAATCTCGATATATATAAGATTAACAATCGATATAATATCGAATTAATTTAATTATTAAAAATAGTTATATACAACAGGATGTAAAAAATCTAACCTTTGTTATTGGTTTATTTCTTTATTAGAAACTAAGGAAATTCTTCTTATTTTCAAATCTATCGATATGTTTTGTGTCATCGCTACGGGGCCACCTAGTAACCAGCCTTGGAAGCAGCCCACCCTCCCCGGTAACCACCCGTAATGAGCGTGTCATTTAGCGTAATTTCACTTGATTGTTATGGCATTACAACAATGCCCCAAGTACAATACACACGCACAACAAAAGCAAATGGCGGGGCGAGTGTAGAAGTTTATCTTATCATCGCAGGCTCCGCCAGCGTTCCCGTACGTTCGGAGGAAAATCGGAGGCTGTCCGGGAAATCGTTGGGGATATATATACATATATATTGGTAAATGCATAAATTATGAATGGCCAGGGCATTGTTTTTGTGTTGATTCCGTAACGTATTTTGTAATCGAAGAAAAAGGTAAGGAGAACTCACCTGAATCGTTGGCAAAGTAAAGCGGCATTTTTACAAGGATTTCCTGTAATAACAAAAAGAAGGAAGGAATTAGTTTTCTAGAATAAGATATAAGATATTAATTACTAGCTGAACTATTAATAATCAAGAATTTTATCGGGGGTTTATTCTTTGAATTTAATTAAGCCATCAGTTAATGAATTGTTTACAGCTTCTATAACTATAAATACTACAACTATAAATAATCTTAAATAATTCTACCAACTAAGTAAATCATTAGAGATTCCTCTCGATTTTCCCAGGAAACCCTTATTTTTTGTTGTAAATTTATAATTACTTATCACTTATGTTTGATTTAAATCAAGTAAATAATATACAAAAGGAATACACTCAATTAAATGGAATCCCAATTTGCGTAATAAAATCCAGCATCTAATTTACTTATTGCATATTTTCATAATATGCTTTCATGCATTAATTTCAGCAATGCCATTATTTCCATTTGCATATTTAGTTCTACATACTCTGTGTATATATATTTATTTATCGATTATGATTGACTAATTTAGTTGAGTGTCTGTCTGTGTCTGTGTCTAGCTTGTTTCTGAATGGTTTTTGTTGTTGTTGATTTTTGCAATTCGTTAATTTGCCTTGCCGCTGTGCTGCGTCTGCTCCTGCCTATTGTTTCCCATTGTCACCAAATTAATTGGCCAGGTCCTGGCTCGCTCCTGGGTTTCAGCATGTCCTCTTGTTCACTTAAGTGAATATTCCAGACACAGCTCTCTTTCTCTCTCTCTGTCAGGCTCACACACTCACACACAATGCCACTTTGCTGGTTGGCAGGACACCGATAGGCGTACATGTGTTGGCCCCGTATTGAGCCATCAAGGCGATACAAGCAATTTCGTTTAATTAAAACATGCCAATACATTTGCACTTCATCCACTGATTATGATGATGGGATATGCCAGCTAGATTCTGGATACTGGTAGCAAAAACTGCACACTTTTGTTTAAAGCAGAAATTCCAGGCAAGTATCTTGGGAAAAATAACCAAGACTTTGAGTATCTCTCTCTCTTTATAAATAAGTTACTCAAAGAATAAAATATCACATGGCAACCTCAACCTTTTATTACCAATTATTACGGGTAATTTTTATCCGTAATTTTCCACGGCTTTACTCCTTTTTACCGGCGCCAAGGAATTCGCCGCAGAAAAAAAAAGGCAAAACAAAAGGAGAAAGAAATGGCCTGCCTGCCGCCATTATGGCCATTTAATCGAGCGGAAATAAACTTCTTAAGCTTCATAAACAAGATTTAATGTGACAAAAAGGCAAATCACAGTGCCAAACGAACGAACGAACGAACGAAACGCGAAACGCATTTGACAAAAATGTCAAATGGCATTTGGGGCCCCCGAAGGCGGCAAACACAAATTTTTCACCCCTCCCAAAAATAAAAGCCACCCTCGCGGGAAAACCTTCTCACCTTTTCCTTGTCCTCCACGCCGCGCTCCCCTGGGCCCCTCAAGAGCAAAAAAAGGTATCAACTATGTCGTGAAATATCGCGGTCTAGTTACAACTTCAAGCGTTTCCTTTTTGGATTATGAAACCGTAAAAAGCGTCGTCCCTCAGCCGCCCCTCTAATCTTCATTGACTGGATTCCTTTGCACACGTACATATATTAGTGTGTGTGGTATATGAGTGTGTGTGTGTGTGGTGTGTGTGTGTGTGTATTTGGCAAATACTTAACACATTCATTCGTCCCGCACTTTGGTTTATTTTCTTTATAAGTTTGCCTAATGAAAGCGAGGTATATGCGTTGGTAAATATATATATTAAGAAATACTAATGAATAATAAATAGAATTAAAAAAAGGTGTTTTTAAATAACTAAGGTAAATAATAAAGTTTAAAAAGGGCAAACGAGCAATATAAGCACATATTTGTGCTAATGGCAGGCATGCCACTAGAATTCCCAAGCAGGAATTCAGCAGTAAATGTTGCTTAATGAAAGCGAGGTATAAGAATTGTTTATATACATATTATAAAAGTATAAAATAATAATAATAATATTTTAAAGTATTAAAAAACTACCGAAGTATATTTTAAAGGAAATAAGCAGGCTTTGCACTATAATTCCCAAGTAAATATTCAGCAGCTAGCGTTGCCTAATGAAAGCGAAGTATAGCCTTACATAATAGTTTAAAATACAATTTTAAATTGAATAAATAATTAAATATGTAATTAATAGAAATCAAAGTCATTACAAGGGTATTTCTGTACTTTACTCAAGATATTGCACTAAAATTCCCAAGTACCAATTCAGCAGCAAACTTTGCCTAATGAAAACAAAGTATGAATATTCAAAAATATAATTTTAAATTGAAAAAATAATAAATAATAATAATAAAAAACATAATGCATTCTTTATAATAAATAAATTATGTAATTGATAAAGTCCACAAGCATTAAAGGGAATTCACTGAACTTTACCCAAGACATGGCACTAAAATTCTCAAGTACGAATTCAGAAGAAAGAAAGAACTGTTTCAGTTCAGTTCTGAAGAACTGAATAAAACTCCTTGTAATTGTTAAATATATTTTGTAGAAATATAATGTTTTCCCACTTAGAACGCATACAAAAATTACATAATATTATTTAATATAATCCACAATTTACCAAGTATTATTAAACTCGAAACGACGACTCCGCTGTCTTTGGCCAGCTCCCGAGCCCCCCGCTGAGTTTGCCCTCCAAGTGTTTTGTGGTCGGACACCTTTAGTGCTCATCCCAAATATTTGCACACGCTGGCAATGTCAATAAAGCGGAGAAGAAAGCGGGAAACGGAAGTGAAGAGGGGGAAAAGTGCTGGGAAATGGCGGAAACTGTTTTGTGCGCGATAGAAAGAGGAAAGCCTCCTGCGAAAGCCGTGTGGAAATTGTGGCAAGATGAATGCCCCTACCGACCCGACCGGACCAATACCAGATGACATATATATGGGTGACAACGTTCTGTGATGTGTTTTTGGCCGTTGGTGAATTGGCAATTAGCTGAATCTGGAATTTAAACTCGAAATTACAGGAAGCCTAAACCAACGCCGAGGGAGGGGGTCAGTGAGAGAGAGAGCGATCTGATTCCACTGATATCAAGCGCGGCGTTGGCGGCCCGGCAATTAATCAACGGCAATCAAACGGCGACGGAGCGAAAATTACGCAATTGCCAAACAACAATGCCGACAAGTAGCTATCTAAGTAGTGTCATCAATAAATGTCCCAACGATGTCGGGCACTCCATCAAAAGCCACTATCACCGACCACCACCAGTAGCCGCCGCCGAACAAAGGGTCTCCGGCCCCCCTCCCACAGATACCATTTAAGACACAACAAAATACCAAAGCCAGCAAAAAATAGAAATACAAACAGCAAAAAAAACACAAATTACAAATAAGAGCATGCAAAAGGTGTTGTCAATCACTTTGTCAATTGTCAATCGGCTTATCGCAAATGCAATCAAATCGAAGCAAAATCGAATCAAAATATAAAACTTAAGGCGGCTGAGAGAGGTCTTATCGGCTAAGGGTAAGGCGCCAACGTGCAAACGGCGATAAATCAATCAAATTAAAACAAAACAAATCAAAGTCAATAATGGCAAATAATTAAGTTCAAGTAGATTTAATGAGCTAAGAAAATAAATTATAGTAGTATTTAAAATATAAGAAACAAACTCATAAGGTTTATACCAAAATACAAAAATAGTACAGCCAAAACCAAGGTGTTTTAGTACTTAATATTAGAAATAATAATAGAAAAACACTTCAAATAAATGTAATATATTTTTTAAGCAAAGAAAAATGCATAAGAATATATATCCCATTAAAAGTAAACCTTTCTGAAAGGACTTAACCCTAAAATAAAATAAAGATACTACTTAAATACAGTAAATTAAATACAGAAAATAGTTTCCATTTATATATTTTCAAAACCTATTTTCATTAACTAACATTTATTATTACAAAACGCTTATTTTCCCTTTTTCCCCAAACTCAATATTCAACCCAAAATTCCCAGCTTACATTAGCAAAAATTCGCTCGATAAAATCAACATAGAAAATAGACATGTAGCACTGCCAATGCCATTCAATATTTATTAAAGAGCTCAGCATTTCAATTAAGAGCCCACGTAATTGGGGATTGTAAATTAAATTGATGGCAAATCAAATGCAAAATTCCAAATCCGAAATGCGTAATGACGGGACAATTAACAAGTCAGTTGTAAAAACTAATCGATGGCAATTAGAAGGTGAAGGCTTTTGCCTTAAATCGCAATTATATTATTTGCATATGATTGATAGGCGGCGAAAGTTGATCGCATGGCCTAAAAATAAACCCATGCTCGCAGGGGAGAGAGCATGTGAAAATGGGTGAAAAAAAGGGGAAAAGGGGCAAAGGAAAAGCGGGGGAAAAAAAATGAAGACATTTACATGACAACATTGTTGCTCGTCACTGTCTCATTTGTCAGTCAGTCGTGTGTTCGTGTGTGAGTTTGTATTTGCATTTGTACCGCTGACAGTGCCTAAGCGGCCATTTTATCATGTCTTCCTTTCAACACACACACACACACACCCCCCTCCCTGCACACACACATACGCATAGTACCCGCCTACAGAACACATATGCGGCAGTTTTTATATGACAAATGATTGGTGACACATCGTGACTCACTCCCTTGTATTCTTCCTGTTTTGTAATACCCTTCTTTGCAGAGTATTCTAGGCCAGGGGTTAACAGCATTTAGCTATAAAATAACAGTAGACGACTCTATCTAGATGAATAGGTTCAAAATAAATTCGTAGGGTATATGATATGTTTTATCGGCAACAAGAACGCGCTCTACAACACGATAATATCGTCAAAATTTATATATCGGAAAATGAAACATCGATATATAAGGTTTCAACTTTAAAATGCTATATTATCAATACAATCGATAAAATAATATATTATCAATATAATCGATATAATAATTATCAGAAAAACAGTTTTTTTACCGATTCTAAATCTTTCAAATAATTTTTTTTGGTATTGTTTCGATTTTTCAAAAAGGATATCGATATATGTCGCAATATTCGAAAAAGGATTTATATGTCCTATTTGCAATCCCCAGACATCAATGGGTATAAATTCGTCGAATTCCCTGAACCTTTCCGGCTTTTATTTTGGTTATCTCTTCGCTTCTTGCCGCCGCCTCTCCCTTTCTCTGCGGTGATTCTCCGGGCGATTCTCACTGGCCTAAACAAATAGCAAAAAACGGCGGCAAGTTTGGAGATTTCAACGCAAATCGGATTAGTTGGAGATGGAAAGTTGAAACGGGTAACCAAAAAAAAATATATATATAAACGCTGTGACATCCCAGACAAATTATTATTCAGTATATATAGAAAAGGAATACTGGACAGCATACAAATGATTAGGAAATTATTAAAATCTCATTTCTATTTTATATAAAAAAGGATTTTAACATTCTTGGCCGCAAAACCTCAACACTAATTGCCGGATACTGTCGACATTTTCTAATTTTATTGCCGAGACTTTGTAGGATACAGAACACCACAAGCTGTGATAGGATAATATTTAAAGGATTAAAAACGAAACAAGCATTTTGAAACATTTGACTTATGGCCTTTCTCTATGTATAGTTTCTATCTCTGGCCAATAAATATTTAGTATTTATCAGTTGAGCGCCTGCTTTCGATATATTCTTGCTTATGATATATCAAAGGAAAGTCCTCTTCCTTTTCCACCTGACATCTGTCATCTTCATTTTTAAAAAAGAGAAGGACATTTCTTGCAAACGCAACTAGGATATTTTCATGAAATTTTTCTTACTACTTCACTTGCAGCATCCGGAAAAGCAATGGAGAATCCAGGGAGATAAAAGAACACAGAGCGGAGGAAAAAATTGTGAATGCAAAAGGAAGCTTTTATGCTCTCATATCCGTGTGGCATATCGCCTTTGACCTTTTGCGTTTATATTCAGTGTCACATGCCAGGCCAGACCAAATGCAGGACACATCACCTATATGGTCACCAACTTTAATTCACTTTCTTTTCATTCCTATCGATAGCGAGAAGAGCGAGTGCTCCTCGTCCTGAATGATGTTGTTGATGGTCAGATAGCGCCGCGCCTGCAACTTTAATGGCGGCTTAATTAAGTTAGTCGGCGGAAATTATTGAATTTTACATGAGTGCATTTTCGATTTAATTAAATGGAGAGGAGGAGAGGACGCGAATATCAAGCAGAGGCAGCTGGCGGTGCACAAAGTGCAGTAATTCGATTGCGATCAGTATTGTGTTTCGCGTTCGAGATTTTATGAACAAAAATATTGGTATATAAGACTTGTGGTTTCGAAAAAAATTTAAAACCTAGCTGAGCACTTTAAAAACATTTAATTAAATAATTGAAAAAACCCCTTTTATTTACTGTAATTACTCGAATTTAAAAATAATTATATTTGTGTATATTTTGTTATTTAAAAAAAGGTATTTAATGGCCAGGTAGCTATAGATTTTGAAGGTAAGCCTTGGTGAATAGCAGGAGCAGCAGAGAGCCCATGTGCAAAGAGTGGTAATGGAAATGGCCTTGCCGGACTTGCGAAAATAGTCGGGAATTAATTCCCGGCCACAAATGAATCCAAAAGCAGGCCCATCGGCACAACAGGTGCCATATACGCGTATCTTTCCCGCTGACGCAAATGCAACGCACATTTCACATTCGAAATTTCGCAATCCAAATTCCGGATGCAGGTCACCGAATGCTAATCCGCTAAGCGAATGCCACTGTCAGCCTATAGCCACCTGCTATTCCTGGAATCTGTAATGGAAAAGTCGCCGAGAAATCAAGGCAACGAACCGCAGGGCAACTGAAATGCGCAGCTAGACAATATAAGCTGACTTTCAATTTGTTGGATGAAGATGGGCCAAGTTATAGCAGAAATATAACCAAATGAGAGCTTGTAATATTATAGACTACGATTCAAAGAGGTTTCAGAATGAATATATAATTTTTTGAAGGCTCCAAATCAAGGAGAATGCATTTGAAATATTAAGGGAACATATATTACAGAGAATATAATGATAAATATGATCTATAACCACGATGGGCACGTAGTGGCTCTTTTAGCTCTCGCAGGTCTTTCCGTTATATTTTTTGGGAAGAAAGTTATTCAGCTCTCCATGAAGAAAGGCAAAGGAGCCGTAGCTCTTTCCATTATATATGCTGCCCATGCCTGATCTATATTTATACTTATGAACGCTCAAAAAGCCTCAGAAGCTTCGTAGTAAAACGTTTAAAATGTATTTAAATTGTTTAAGCCTTTAATAAATTAGGAATTAATCAATAATTTTGTCTAAGCTAGCTCACTTTTTTATTTTTAATAATATTCAACCTATACTTTCCTTCATTTCCCCAAAGTTCTCTTAAAATGTTTCCCAAATTAAGGCTAGTAATCTTTCCAACTCACAAAAATGTACAATTTCTCCCAAAATAATTCAAGAATTAACAACAATTACATATCGAAGTAACGCTTTAAAGTAGGCCAACCAAGACCCTGATATTCCTTAAAATTTGCACTTAATAATCTCAAACAACTACGGTAGAACCACGATACAATTTAATTACATATGGACGTGGGACATGAAGCGAAATGGAGCTGCACACTTAATAAGGACACGATGGCAAGGACCAAGGCAAGGCAATGCGATGCCAATTGAAGTCAACAAGTCAAGTTGGCGAAGACAAGCACCGCAACGACCTCCAATTAGAAATAGTTAGCTATTTGCTTGCACTTGTGTGGGTGTGTGTGAGGGGGGTCTTGCATTGGTGTATGGTGTGTGGTGTTTTGGTGTTTGGTGCTTGGTGTGTGTTTGAGAGGGATTGTGTGAAATTTAGCACGCCACATATACAGAGATACCGATTTATGTCCCCCCAACCAACCAACCAGTACCAGTACCCAGAGGAGCAAAAAGCAGCGAAAAGGAGCGAAAGAGGAGCTAAAAAGGTGCAACAGTTTCACCTTTGTGCCATATTTATGTTTGACACAACACACACAGAGAGAGAGAGTGGAGAGGGAGAGCGAGAGGAAGGGCAACCTTTGCACGCGGTGACGTTGCTTTTGACCTAGTAAAATGCAACAGCGTTAAAGTCAAAGTGCAATGTTGTTGCTGCTGCCTCTGCCTGCCTGTAACAAATGCAATCGCTGCCAGCAACAACCTCCAACAACCACCCCCAAAAACCATGCCCCTTAGACACCACACACCATACACCATGTATACACACACAGCGCAGCACACCACACCACACACCATACACCATACACCATACACCATATATATACACACACAACCCCACACAGTGGTTGCAAATGACAGCAAATGCATAAGACAGACAAAGGAAACTAAGTCCCTTTTCGCCATCCTAAACGCTTCTTCCTCTCCCGTTTGATATGCATAATGTCACCGCGGACTTCTGACAGGAAAATGAAGGGGAAAAACTTCAAGTTAAAGTTCACAGAAATATGTAAAGAATGTAATATATATTTCAACAAAAAAGCAAGTAAAACAGAGATCATCTTTAAAGTCTTAAAAGAAATACCAGGGGAAGTATCAAAAAAGCTCAAATTAAATTAAAAATATATAACAAAACTCCTTCCTTTGATTAAAAGTATTATTATAACATAATGTAGCTACATTAACCTTTATATTTTATATAATAACCATTAGAAAGAAAGGTTCCAGGCGGCATCCACTGTTTTTACGAGTAGCAGCAGGCTTGGCCTGGCCCGATCTTCAATGTGGCACTAACTAACTAGTTAGACACTATGACTAACAGTTGCCTCGGCCTGCTGAAGCATATGCAAATTTAAAAATGCATTACATGTGAGTGTTTCCACCGCCGTCGAGTGGGTCAGATACATAGCTGTTAAGGTAAGGCAAGAGCCAAAAAAAAAAAAACATAAAAAACTGGGTAGAAACAAGGCCACCTTTTTGGGGTGGAAAACTAAGGAAGAAGATAACCGGGAAAAGGCGCTCCTCAGGCAACCCTGACACAATGCAATGAACTTTAAACCCCACACAAAAACACAAGCACACACAAATGTTTGACTTGGCCAAATGTTTACCCATGTCAAGCGACTCAAAAACAAAAAAAAAAACGAAACCAAAAAAAAAAAGCCAAACAAAATATTATTCATTATGAAAATGTCCAAGTCCCAAAATGAAAATGTTAAGGGGTCCAAAAAAAAGGCTTTATTAAATATAAATAATTAGTTAAAAACCACATAAAAACTAACCTCCAAGGGAAAATAAAGCATACGCTACGTTGACAGCAGACTAAATAGATGAAACTATTTCTGAAAAATAAAAAGCAGCTTGGCTTTAAAAAATACAACAAGCTTTAGCTGGACTTTCCCCTAAAGGGGGAAAAAATCTGCAAAACAATGTTCGTGGCTCAAAGCGACAAACGAAAACAATTATGTTTAGCTCTTTGTTTTGCCATTTAACTATTTTATATGGAAGCATCGAAAGCGTACGCTCTTCCCTGTCAAAACCACAACAAGGCAGAAAATCTTTGATAACATAAACTCAATTAACAAACAAACACGACCAGGAGCTGCTGCAGGACACCCCAGCAGCAGCAGCAGCAGCAGCAACAGCAGCAGGACACATTGACATGTATTAAAATACCTTTTTGCATGTGTCCTGTGTGTCATACAGGAGGGAACAGGCAAAAATTAACCGAAACAAGGAGCAGTGTCACGGCTCTCGTATCCTTGAATGTCGGAATTAGTTGTCTAGTGTGTGTGTGACTTAAACTGTGTCCGCAATTAATGCTGTCATAATATTTCACCTGCCTTGCGTGCTGGACACAACAACGAAAGAAATATGTATTTTAATTGCCAAACAAAGCGGAGAAATAAGTGTATTTAATAAACAAAAAGCATTTAATTTAATAATAATAATTTTAATATTATTGAAAATCTAATTGAGTTGATTGTAAACAATTGTGGTTCAACAATGGTTCTAATAATCACGTATACACAGTGTATTTTAGCTTTTATTATAGAATTAAAGCCAAATATAATTGGACTAAAGAACTAGCTGCATCTTGATAGCCATTTTCCTGAAATTGCCTAAGAAATCTCTCGCTTGAGAACCCAAAATACCACACTCATGGTTACACACGGTTAAGTAAACACAAGTCAAGAAAACACATACACACGAGGAGATGCATTCTGCACCTATTTTTCCCCCTTTTTCCGCTTTCACTTTGCCACTTGGGTTTCACTTTCTACAGTTCTACTGCTGCTTCTTTTTTTTATTATTTCATTTTTTGCAACAGCAGCAGCAGCAGCATTATTCACAATCAAATGGCCGGATGAAGATAGAGAGATTGCATCTCTCTGTGTGGCACAGAAATTGCGCATACGCAATGTTGTGTCACTGGTATTTTCGTCAGCAACAGATAGCTATCAGCAGCACACAAACCGTAGTATACATTTATGCATTTCAATTGTTCATGATGAGCAAGCAGACAGCAAAATAAAAAAGAAACAACAACAACAAAGAAACACCACACTGTGCAATAAAATATTTTGAGGAAAAATCAACGCCAAACGAAAAGAAAAATGCACACATCTCAAAAAGGTAAACATACACAATGAGAACTAAAAGATAAGCTACTCGAACTAGGGGGTACCCAGTAATCAGAGTTTTATCTATTTAAAAATTAGATATATCCTTACTTATTAATTAAATATTAAAAGTAACATTAAGACACTATACCTAAGCTACATTATGCTAAAGTAGTTCATAAAAATCCCATCTGCTGTTTTCTACATATTTTCCCTACTCTATATTCTATATTTCTAAATTTAATTCTTCTAAGAACTTAAGATATTCTCAGATATTCCCCTGGCTTTAATATCATCTGTCATTTTGCGGCGCTTTCAACACAAGAACACAGAACACAAAGTAAGAATCAGCGGCGGAAAATCGGAAAAATCGGTGGGCTGTGCCAAATGGGTGAAAAGGAGGAGAACGTTGAAGAAGGAGGATGGGAAACGCGGAGGAGAAGGAGGAGAAGGAACCGTTGCCGGGGCCCTGTCGCAAAACCAAAATGCAAAACGTGACTTTTCCCAGAGCCGTCGACTGAGGCGCTAACTGCCAGACTTGCTGACTACGGCGGACAGATAGACGGACAGAGTGACTCGGCGGGGCTGCCAGTTTTATAAATTTGTTTGCCTTTCCTCGCGCGCGGTCTTGGCAATTATTAGCGGGGCAAGTCAACAAGCCACACACACACACACCGTGAGAAACCGGGGGGGAGGCGACAGAGTCTGCCCATCCACAGCCCTTTAATATCAATAAGCGAAAGAATAAAGGAAATCCCCAATTGCCTGGAGACTCTACTTTCTCTCTCTTTCGCTGAAAAACAGGAAAAACAAATTAATGCGCGACTGTTTCGGGTGTTCATTTCGAAAGATGCTCTTTAGTTTTGGGATTAACAATTATTATTTGTCTAGAAATATATAAGTTATATACATTTATAATGCAAATATAATGATAGTATTTTTAATAGATTTTTAGGCAATGTAAGTTTTCAGGGAATTTGTTTTTTAATAGGATATCCAAGTGATTTGTGGCATCAACAGTTGTTTAAATAAAGTAACGACAAAATAAAGTATAATTTATATATAGAATTGAAATAAATATTCTTTTAAGTTGCATTTTACTGAACTAATTATTTCTGATAGCGATTTCTTTGTTGTTCTTTTAGGAAACATTCCCGATTGCTGGGAAAAAATTTATGAACAGCAACCAAAAGGATACCGATTCTGATTCGGATTCTGATTCTGGATTCGCATTCAGTCCGAGCTCACTGGCTTCATCATCTGCAGCTTCTGTTTCATGCATATTTATTTCTTTATTCATTTGTTTATTTATTTCGCTTTCTCGCTCTCGTTGGCATATGTATTTGGTTAATTGAAATTGATTTCTCGCTTTTTTTGGGGGGCGTTGTATGTATGTGTGTGGGCGGGCAGCACCTGGGCAGAGACTGAGACTCTCATAAAAATCAATTTCAATTTTCAGCTAACTGAAAAGCTGAAGTGCATTGTATTTGCAGGGAGATATGTGAAGGTAGGTCATTGTATATCGGTTAAAAACTAGGAAAGCAATCGAAATTATACTCAAAATATCGTAAATATTTCTAAACACAATTTAAATATCGATTTGTACTTGCTATATATCGAAAGATATCTGGAAAGGAAAAAGGAAAGTTATTGACTAATTCCTAAATATATTCACAGTTCAACATATTTCGATGACTTGAATTGAATACATCGATATATTTAAATGTCGATTGTCAACTCTATGCAATATCGATGTGGTGTTAATTGTTAGTTAAAATAAAAACTGGTGGGGCTATGCCGCGCTATATGTTTTCGAATTTTTAAACGATCGATTGATATTGTTTGCCATCTCTCAAACTTGGTATACAATATAAAACACAATATTAATACGATATCGATACGATATTTCTGACCATCTTTACATCTGATCTTATTGAGTTTTTCAATTATTATATCATTTCATCGTATTTATCAATCAATCCAAAATACAATTTCGATATGCCATTGATCGATATCTTTTGCCCATCTCTAATTGAAATGTTGCTTAAGTTGTTAAGCTGAAAATCGCACTGGGGACTTGGAATGGGGGCCATGTAGTTTTTTGGGTGGCCTTTTGGGTTTGGGAAAACTTGAAGTAAAACCGCAAGCTGACCGAGTTGGAGTGCGGGTGGTCGTCGGCTGGAAGGCGGGGGGGTAGTAACCAGGTGGGTGGGTTGGTTGCTTTTCAGGTGGGCAAACGCTCGCTGGCTGGCTGTTGGGTGTTGGTGGTGCATTCGAAGTGAGTTAAACCGCAGGAACCGCTGACCTGCTTACTTGAGTGCTTGGACACAAAGTGGGGGCCACTGTTTGGGCTTGTTTGTGTGTGCGTGCAACATGCAACACCCCACGTTGAACGCTCCACGCTGCACGCTGCACCCTTGCACCGTTGCACCCACCAACACCATCACCACCACCACCCCCTTTGGGGCCAACAACAGTTGGCTGTGACGTCAATGAACACGCAAACCCCGAACAACAATGCAACAGACACGGGGAACCGACAGAACAACAGCAACATTGTGCAAAAGACAACGACAACACAATGGGGCAAAACTTCGCTGCAATGCTATGACAAATGATTAAATACCAGGGTACAAATAAAAAACAAAGTATATATAAAATACAGGGGGATAAAACAACAACAACAACACAATGCCAGTTTCGCTTAAAGTTTTTGCCTCTTTTACCTTTAGAAAAACTTTGACGAAAAGTTCAGCTGTGAGCGAAGCTGTCTCTCTTTGAAATAATTCGAAAAGAACATTAGAACAAATGATAAAATGATGGATATTCTAAGAAATCAATAGAACTAAAGTGAAAACAAAGGTTGACATAGTTAAAACAATCTCTATTTTGAAACTATAAATATTTTGCAAGCTAAAAACTTTCCAAGTTGGTGATTATTATTAAATAATTAAGGAGGAAATTAGAATAGACCTAGACTAGCTTTACTTGGGTTTGTCTTAACTGTTAAGAAATGTATTATTACATATTACATATTATATATTATTTTAATATATTTTAAGCATATTTCGAGCTAATAGCATCTAAACTTTCATAATTACTTTACTTTCCTTTGTTGGATTCAATTTGTAGCCTTATTTAAATAATTATTCTAAATGAAAATAAATATTTTGACATTGCAGCATTATCTTTAATCACAATTGTCATCTCTCATTGTCATGAGGACTTAATCAGACATGTATGTATATCATATATTATATATTCTAAAACGCCCTTGATAAATGGGTTTTATTAAGGTGCATTAACACCCCCCTGTGTTTATGGTCGCAACAAATATGTCAAACGCTGGTTTTACTTACTTAAGGTATGCATTAGCTGAACTTAATTAATTACTTACCGACTCGGTCGGTGAACAATTACACAGAATCGAATCAGTTCGGAGAGTGTGCAGAGGGCGAAAGGTGTTTAACCACAAAACTCAATTTAAATGCTGGTCGAAATGCTGGCGGTTAACCATCGACCGAAAGACGACTTTGCCGTCAGTTATTTGGCTTTAAGTTGCAACGGTTTTATATATCTTAAGTTCGATTGGGAATTAAGTGATTACAAATTAACCAAAGAGGTTGAAATATAAGGTTAGAAGTTAGGTAACTAAATGAAATATTTACTTTGATTTTAAAAGTTATTAAAGGCTTAAATGAATTGAACGAAATACTTAAATATTGAACCTTTTACAAAGGTCATATGTTAATATATTTAAAAAAGATTTACTGACCTATGTTTGTCAATGAAAAATGCATAATTAACTCTTGTTCAATATATTATATTAAATATATATCATACCTAGCTCCTGCTTAGTTATATTAAGTATCCTAGAAACCCTTCACAATCGCCTCTAAATCGCACATGTAAACTGTAAACAAATAGTTAACTGACTCACCCTCCTAAGTTGTTTGCCAAGATAACATCTTTTTTGTGTTGCTGGCAAAAATATAATTGATAAGCGCCCCCCTCAAGGTGATAGCTTGAAAAAATACAAAGAAGCAAAAAAAAAAACCGAAACTAAAATGAAACAACAGGCGACAACAAGTGTGTGCAAATTGGTATCGATTCTGTTTGATTAATTGTTACAGCCAATCGAAAATGTAAACAATATGTTAACAGCTTGATTATCGCACCTCGATATAGGTGTAGGTAGGTGTGTATCATGGGGGTGGTGTACACGGGTGCACAGGAAAATGGGAAATGTAAATGTAAGCGCAAAATGCTGCCCCTATTATGGTTGGTGTAGATAAATACAAAACAAAAGCAGGCAGCACTTGGCCAAAATAACATTTAAAAAAACAATATAAAAAAAGAAAGAAAACAGAAAAAATAAAAGAGAGAAAAGCGAGAAGTGAAGAGAAAAGCCAGAGTATGCCAGTATCCGTGGCACTCGCCGGCGTAATTAAAAAAAATTTCTTATCAATTTCAATTTCAATTGTTAATTGTTGTGGCCTCACTCCAGCGCCACACACACAAAACACACACATAGAGTAATCAGGTATCTATATCTATTGTACATAAATTTATATGGGCGCACCCCATACAGATACTGGCTTTTTATACCAGCTATATTATGAGGAACGCCAGGATCGATAAAAGAAAAGAAATCCCCCGGCACACATTAATAGAGTAAGGAATTGTAATTCATTATGTGCCCAGCAAGAAAGGTAAAACAATCCGAAATCAAACCTGAATATTTCAGTTCAATTAATTGGAAAATAACTTAACTAACTTTGGGTATTTAAGGCACAAAGGATATGGCAAGAGCGTGAATTGTTCCCCTTTGTGTGTTGCACTTTCCCAGAAATCGAGACGAAGTTTTCGAGTTGAAATTACAAACACACAAAATGCCGGGCGGGCCAGGCCATAATGTTTGTCTCACTTCCAACAAACCAAGGTAAATAGCAGCAGAATAGTCGTCGAGTTTTGGCCTGTATGTACTGCACTCAAAGAAAAATTCCCTTACATATTAAAATTCACATATAACTGAGAGGAAGTACTTACATACTAGAAATTGTAAGTATTTCTCATAAAATAAGCTAAAGAAATACATTTACAAACGTGGAACTATTTGCTGCTTCTTGTATTTCCTTTCAGCTGGAGAAAGCTATTAGAGTTCCCTTTTATTTTTGAACAGTGCACAACATTGTGCGGAGTATTAGGATCCTTGTCTTTGGGTACCAGGCCCAGACCTCAATCGCATCCCCGAGGCTAGCAAATTGAGCTGGATGTTTTCACTTGCCATTTCCGGACTGCAACAACAAACCGCAACGCACACACACACACAATCATAAGCATTCAAGGGGGGGTGGTTGAGGGGTGTGGGAGGAATAAACTTTTCGGAAGGAAGGACATGCCATTGTACGGAGATATCCTGTTGTGGCCAAAAAGGAGAGCAGCCCCACCGCAATCCAGTCGAGTCGAGTCGAGTCGAGTCTCGAATGGCATGCGAACTCGTTTTCGTTTTCCATAATTACTATCATCATCTGGTTCTCCCTTCTTCTTGTTGTTGTTACTCAAAGAGCTTATCGCATATATGTATTCCTATATGTATATATATAGTATATATATATCGGAGAGCAATGCAAATTGTGAGGATATTAAATTAATCCAAAGGCGTAGCCAAAGCAAAGGGATTCCGATTATCAAACAGTAACTGCTATTTAAGGCTAAGCCTGTTTGGCTATTTAGTTAAGTAGATTATAAATAATAAGCAGATATAATTACATGTTTTTGGGATACATGCCGCATGCATGCTTACAAATCGTGTTCAAATATAACATCAACCGATTTAGTCAACATATATTTACACAGTGTTAATTGGGCCCAGACATGACCAGTATGTATGAAATGTGCTAAGCGGACACATCAAAATAGCATGGCAGGCTCTTCTAAAATGATTGTAATATATTTTTAAGGTTCCATTTAAGCTTGATTTGCTTTGTAAATATATATCAAATAGAAAACTCTATAACAAGTGAAAAGAAAACATAAAAAAAGGTACAAAACAAGCGAAAGAATTTTTAAAAATAATTGTTTGATAGATTTGAAATATATTTTCAGCCTTAATTCAAGCTATATTTGCTTTCTAAATATACATATATAGAGATGGAAAATCTATAACAATTAAAAAGAAAATATGATAAAAGCAAAAAACAAGCGACAGGCTCTTTAAATATGTTTGTAATATATTTTAAATATATTTTAAACTTCAATTTAAGCTTGATTTGCCTAGTAAATAAATAATAAATAGTAGAAAACTCTTTAAAAGTAAGCAGTAAATCCCCAATTACACTCATTAATTTATAACAAAACCAGAAACAAGAACTTCCCTTAGCTCACCCAATTGTTATATATTATTTATTTATTTAACAAGAACTTCCTTTAGTACACCCAATTGTTAAATATTATTTATTTATTTAACAAGAACCTCCCTTAGTTTTATACGTTTTATATTATTTATTTCACTTTTCTATTTGAATTTTTAGCATTTTGTTGGCAATGACAATTTGAGACGTCTCGATGTCACATTTGGCGATTTTTCGTGCCAAGGCACCTTATGTGTGTGTCGCCGGACCATGTTGTGCATTTTAAAGCTCTGGAGATACGGAATCGTATTCGGTATAGGTATTATACAACTTCGATCCGAGAGCGGCACGCGACTTTGCGCCTGCGCATTTGAATATAAGAAAGAAATACCAGAAATTGAGCGAGTTATTTCATTGCAAAATGCCAGTCATGTTCCAACGTCAACTAGAGTGTTATTTTATTTTGTATTTATTTATTTTATTTGTGCTGAAATTATTTCGTTTTTTTTCCAGCCGTTGACAAATTGAGCCGAAATGATAAAGCAAGCGTTGAGGTGTTAGCTTCTTTATTTTTTTCGTCTCAGCCGAATTCCCGTGTGTTTCTTTTTTTATTGTTAATGATCACAATAAATTCAATGTCCGCATGTGTGATCCATCTCACACATGTGCTAGACGACTTCTGGGTTTTACACAGCGAGAAATAAGGGCAGAAGCATTTTGGGAAGTATTTTTTAAAATGAAAAATATATTTTTTTCTTCTTAAGAACAGAAGTAAATAAATAAATGTTTTTTGTTCGTAGCCAAAAAAATATGTAAGCATTATAAACATTTTACCAGACAATATTATATACAAATAAAGATTTCTTTAACTTTTTCTCAACCTGTTTCCCCTCCTTTTATTTAAAATTAATTTATGATATAGTTTCCCCTAAACAATGTTTGAATAAATTAAATATTTTGATATATACTTTATAATTTAATTAAAATATAAACATAAGTAGTCTTGGGGAATATAATTCTTAGACCTAGAAAAAACCCTGACACCTTCTTCAACATTTGAAAGAAAACCCCTGTGAATTTGTCCAAGTGTAAATATTTTATAATAATTGTATTTTGTTGGCGACAAAATCGTTTTGGCCAAGTGCTAATTGGTTGGTTAAAGATACGTCAATATATATTGAGTAATACCGATCGGGGCACGGATCTCTTTCAGCCGAATCCATTATCTGTTTGTTTTGTTTTTTTTTTTCGTTTTTTTTTTCGGGCTGTTTGTGTGGCCCAAACAATGCGCGAAATAAAGAAATATAAGATCCACGGCATGGCATTTGGCCCAAATTAAGTTCTGTTCAAACAGAACCGACATAGAACCTGTTATTCAAAAGCTGTTGACAACTTGTTGCCATCGAGCAAATAGCGCCAACAACATTGCCCAAGAATGCGGGGAGAGAGAGAGATCACCTGTTACCTGGTTGCCACCTCCCACATACATATATCTGGTATCCGTATCTGGTATCTAGTGCTTGGTATCTGGTATCTAGTATCCGTATCTATATCTTTACCCTGCACTCGTGGGACAAGAAGAGTCTCAGTCAGTCAGTCAGTCGGTCGGCGGCTTTGAAGCGAAAGGGGCAAACACCAGAAAGAACAACAAACAAGCCCATCATCATCTATCATCTATATCATTTTCAACAATTCGTGACATTCGGCAAATATTTACACCTTCATTTTGGTCAGTCTTTCGGATCCACGAAATATATGTTTATTTAATATTATACGAATGGATCGTTTATAGAAATGTTTGCACTTGAAATGCATTCAAGTTTGAGATCCAGCTCTTTATTTATTTATTGCATTTTTACTGAGTCACTTGACGAATTAATTAATATTTATTGACACTTTAATTGATCATTAAGTTTGATGAATGCCCATAAAAATACAAAAAAAAACTGAAACTGAAACGCTTTGCCTAATTTATGTTTCACTTTATGGCCGTGATAAATGCTTAATGATTTATTTTAAAGCCTAAATAAAAACGTTGACTTATCAAAGGGATTTTCGAAACACTTCTTGGATATATAAAAAAAAGGAAATAAAATGTGTATATTAACAAGGTCTCGAATCTTTTTACGACGCAAATCTATTCTCTGTGTGGACTAAACTTATATCCAGTTCAAATTTGATTCGCAAACAGGCCAGCGACGACGACAACGACAATTGTTTGATAAAACGTTATCGGACATGGGGTCTCTGACACTCGAATGACACTCGAATATAATGGAAGAAGTCTCCGGTCCCGTAGAGTCGCCTTCTAAATTTAGAAGCAATTTTTTTCTTTGCTTTTCTGGCAGTCCATCGGAGCGTTAACTTAATTTTATTTGTATTTTCCACACCTAGCAGGCAGTTTTTACTGGTTTAAAGCCAGCCTTTGCCGGCCTTTCTTGGCAACGACCTTTGGTTTCGTCTTCGATTTTTAGTTAGCAAGCACGTGCAACTTGCAACTTGCACTTGCACTTGCACTCTTCAACGGCCTCTTCTCTGGGGAATTCTCTGTGGTCTCTCTCTCTCTCACACACACACTCTCTTTGGGTCTTTCTCTTAGGAGTACTCTTTTATGGGCATAATCGAGCAGACTTGTTTGTTATTCTCGCTTAGCCGGGGCAAAGTCCATCGATTGATGGCAAAGTTCATCGACGATCTTTAACTTTGTCATCGGTAGTTTTCAGAAATATTACAATATTTCCAAGTTTACAAAAAATTAATCATTTTTATGATCTATTATTAAGAATTTGTATTAATATTAAGTTCTCATATCTTAAATATGATCAACCTCTTCCCAATTTAAAACTTTGCCTAAATCTTAATCATTATTTTATGTTTTAATAAGTTAAATCTTGGTTTTGAATACAATAGTATCTCTTTTATTTATGCACAATTAAAGAAATAAAACAAATCACTAAAAATCCTATTAATTAAACATTACCACTTCCATTTTCTCATCTTTATCCCTTACATTTCCCTTGAAAGCAATTTATTTACTTGTATTTTCCACTTAAGCTTAAACTTAAATAATTTTAAAATATACTTCAGCAATGTTTGTATTTAATTAAAAAAATTGAGACAGTTTTTGAGGAAGTGCAAGAAGCGTGTTAATTGGAATTCATTTGATGCAAGCCCAGCCTTTGCAGCGGCTACTGAACCGATCCAGAGTCTCGAAAATAGCAACAAACCAAAAACCGATCCGAACCGAACCGGTTGGGGACGAAAGGAAAAAAAATGAGAAGAAAAAGCAACCTAAAAACAAAATTATGCGGCAACAGGTCCCGTCCGTAATGCGAAGCTTGGCAATCCAAAAGCAACAATTACAGACAGAGAAAATATAGAAATATAAAGAATATATCAAATCAAGATTTCCATAAATTCCACCTAAAATATATAAGACTTTCGTATGTTAAGATATTTGTATTATTTTCAGCTCTAAGACATTTTTAAATGCTATTTTCTTGAGCCAACATTATTAAAATTTAATTTGTACATTATTT
>JAEIIG010001609.1:0-10847 GCA_018904695.1 Drosophila parvula
AAGTTTGAGTAAGTTTGCGTTTTATTTTTGTTCTTATAGGAAACTTATTAAAGAACTTAGAAAGTTCCTGAAAATAATTTGTATATAATATAAGAACTAGACAAAATTCTGTTCCTTGAATTTTATATTTTATACTTTTATATTTATTACTAGAAGTTGACATTTCCTCCCCACGATAAAAGTTCTTCGAAGTTTTGAATTAATTTAATATCATGGAGAATGAATAATTGTTTTTTTTCTTTATATTTAAATTTCTTAGAAGTGACACAATTTTTACTTCGTTGGTGGCTTTTTCATTACTTCTGTAATATTTTATAAGCCTTAATTTCTTAACTTACTACTGTTTCTAAAAATGTATTTTTTTCTTTATTCTTTATAGAATTTATTTAAACTAATTTTGTTTTAATTTAATTTTTTATATATTATTTCTGCCTTCAGTTTAAAGGCTTGGAGTGATGGGTATTGTTGTAGTCGTGGGAGAGTCCTTAAAGGAATTGCCACGGCAGCACAGCTGCTCCTGTTGCTGCGGCAACTGGCTGGCGTCGTCGACGAAATGAAATTCCCGTTTAATTGCTGCAACAGACTGGTGTACCCACACATGTTGCACATGCCACATGCCGTACGCTGCACACTGCACGCCACATGCCACGGGTTATGGTGCAAAGGAAGCCGAGCAAAATAAGCACGGCTATAACTAATTGAATTATGTGGCTGCCACAGCCAGCTCCTCCAGGCAGCGGCTCCAACTTCCCGGGCTCCCGGGCTTCCTCTATATATATAGTAAATCTCGCTTCCGGACCATTGACTATCATGGAGGTTTATTTCCTTATTTTTTCATTTCCATTTCGAACGGGGGGGAAAATAAACTAAAATAAAATGCATATAGAGGCTGTCGGATAAATTTGAATGTTATAAAAAAATTGTATCTATATTCCATTTTAATTACTTTGTAAAAACAGTTTATTAATTAGCTGCAGAAATACATTTTATCTGAGTTATAAAAACTTCAACAGAATGTGGTAAGTGTTTGATTAAAGAGCGGTTAGCGTTGGAGCTATCCTGTGTTATTTTTATGTTTTATAAATTCCTACAAACTATATTTGTGTAATATAAACTAAGGCGGCAAACTTAAGAGAGTGGTTTCACTTGAATACTTAATTTTCAGAGCAGTTAGTGTGTTCTTTTCTTTTTAGTTTGTTGTTCGCCACTCACTGGCGGGAGTTCATCTCCGGCTTTGAAGTGTCCTTTTCGTCCTGTTCGCGCTTTGACGCTCAACGGCCGCATAAATGCGCCAAATGAATTCAGCATGGAGCACAGCGCCAGGACAATGGTTCAAAAGGCCGTTTGTCCTTTGGCTGTGGTCGGGTGTTCCAGGATGTGGGATGTGGGATGTGGCTGTGCATGGCTCGCTACATGGGGATATGGGATATGGGATATGGGTGTGTGTGTGTGTTAATGCCACTGGGGTTGCACGGTGCACTGGTCCAAAGGATGCAGCGGTCATTGGCCAAGCGCCTGGGAATAGCGGGCATAGCATTCGACGCTTTCACAGGAAACGGGAAACGAACGGCAACATCAAAGGACCCATCATGGCGGCGGCAACTCTCACTCTGTGTGGGTGTGTGTGTGTGTGTGTGTGTCCTGCCAACTCAAAGTCATCAGCATGAAAAAGCGGCGGCAGGCGATCCAGGAACCAGCAACCAGGATCCAGGGGGCTAGGCGAAATATGGCAGCAGGTTAGGCAATCCACAAACCGCATTTTGACTTTGCGCAAACGAACGAAATTGAAGCATTTTGTGTAAGCGAAGAAATATTTCAAGCGGAAGGAGCACTGCCTTATTGCCATACATATCTCTTGGCCAATAGCTTTCTGGCCATCTCCAAGTAAAAGCCAACTCGTCCCTCTTCTTCTAGTCTCTCCTCAATGTAATTTTGCCATATTTGATTTGAAGTATTTATTACAAGACTTTCGATTTATTGAAAACATATTTTCTGTGCTGAATTGAAAATTTCATTAAATTTTACATTTTTATCAGGGGTTTCTCTGTTGGAATTTATAGTTTAAGGTTGCGGTTAAGGTTTAATTATAAAACGATTTAATTGGTTCTGGAATTTCTTCATTTTATAACAAATTTAATGATTTTTCTGTACCTTAAGCTTAGTTTGGGATGCTTAATTAAGAGCACTCAAGTTGTTTGACTTTTTGAGGCAGTTATGACACTATATGTTTGCTTTCGTTCTTTTTTTGAAGGTTTCATTGAGGCAAAGAAAGAGACAACTATTGTATAGTAAAGGTTATGTTTAATCATTAATCATTAGAAAAGGATAGCTATAGAAGCGGTTTGCTTGACATTTTGGCGGTAAAGGAAACACAGTCATACCTTTTTTAAATTAAGTTGCACTATTAATAGATAAATAATGTTATAATAGAGCTTACATTAATTAAATAGTATATATTCAATATGTCATATTTTGTTATAATAAAATATATCTTGCTTATTTTTTGACTTTCTTCACTAAAACTCTCCTGTGCTAGTATAGCTTGCATTCTGTGAGAAATTAGTACAATTAATAAAGGCAGTGTCATAACCCCATAACGAAATAAATATGAAATTTTGCAGTAAGTACTAATTGGAAGCTTTAGAAAGGTGAGGCATCCGCCCCCCCCTGCAGGTATTATTCCCGGAGACTATATCAAATGTGTGCGTGGGTGTGAAATATAATTACAATGTCGTTATTTACGAACACCACACACACACACACCAACACACATTCCCCCAAGCAAGAGAGACAGACAGAGACAAAACCCCGAAATGACTTTATAATCTTATTAAATTTTAATCTCCCAATCAGCTAAGGACTCTCTCTCTTTGCACCCTTTGTCAGCGCCAGGAGTCAAGCCCCCGCAATTATCCTGCTGTTGTTGCTGCCTGCCAAAGTTACAACCGCAAAAGCAAAGGCGAAATAAAAAGAAAAAGGGAAATCCCCAAAAAAAGGGAAAGCCCAAAAAAGGGATTCCTGCAGAATCAAATGGTGGGCTTTTATTATATATACATATATATATATACTCAGTTTTTCGTCCCTTTTTTTTTTTTAAGGGAGGGGAGAGAGCATCAAACTTTTCCAATTGCTGTTAACAAAACAGAAATCAAAATTGATTGCCAACTTTTGATTAGTTTCCCATTTTCCAAGGCCTGCTGCTGCAGTCGATGCTCGTCGATTGTCGTTGCCACCTTCTGGCCTGGACCTGGCCAGGTGCCTTTGAGCCGCTTAATTGAAAAGCCAAATGGTGGCCGCCACCGCCGATGCCACCGCCGATGCCAATGCCGCATCAGCTGTCCAAAAAAGTATAAAACTGCCGACAAAACCAAACCGAAAAACCCAAAAATATTCTGAAAAACGAACGAAGAAGAAAATTGTTCCAGCTGCATTTGCATTTGTTGCGAAAGTTTTCCCAGTCCCGAAATTGCCGAGGAAAAGTTGACTGGCCGGCCAGAGTTTTCCCGGTGAATAGGGAACGAAGTGCATGCAGAGAAAAATTCACCCTCTACTTGTTTTTTTTACTTAATAAAAACCCCTGAATTTATTATTTGCTTTCCCATTTTTATTTATTCAATATAATCAAACTTATTTGTAGTATTTTTTGCAACACATTTTGAATTTATTCAGTTCACTGAAGCTTACCTCGGATTATTCCCCTTGAATTATGCAAACAGATGTAATTATTGGCCATTACATATGTAAATACTTCATTTTAAAATCTAGAAAAAAAACAATGATTTCGTGGGTAAAAAAATACAATAGTTTTTGTTAAAGATTTGAATGATTTAAATGTATTTTTGGTTTTTTAAATTGATGAACTTATTGGTTATTTCTAAGTGCCTTGGAATTTATTTTATACAATCTTTCCTTTAAATTTTTCAACCCAAAACATATAACGAATTAATTACTTTAAATATCCTTTTAATTTCCTGGCAATAACCCTTAAAATTTAACCCATTTGTTGGCTATTTTCTGAGTGTCTCAACTGTCCGTGAAACTTATTTTTGGCTTGTCCTGCGGCGTCTGCCCCGCCCCCGCAATTAAGTTGCCAAAGTTGGCTGCATGAATTGCAAGTTGCAAGTTGCATGTTGCCAGTTGGTAGCCCCCAAAATCACAGCTGAATGGGAGTGCTGGCTATCTCCCCTCCCCGCCCCCACTGAGAGTAGCTGGCCAAATGTTGATTAAAGTGTAATTGGATTCTAATTAATGCTAATTGATTTGTGCGACATGTGCCTGTGTCAGGATATATCGGAGCATGTAACACGGCCTCATTTGCGTTGCCCAAGTAAGCATGTCGGGGCCGAGGGACGACACCTTGGATTAGACAACTCAAGTTACGGAGATACAATTGCAGATACATCAGCACACAGATACATTACACACACATGTGCAAGCAGTGCGGACAATTTTGAGCTTCTGTCGGTGGTGAAAATTGAGAGAGTTTCCCTGGAAATGTATTTCGTTTGTTATTTTATTTATTTAATATTATTTTAAGTTGAATTCAAGAATATTATTATTATTTTACCTTTAATTTTATTAACATTCTTTGATCCTATAAAGAGTAATTAATTTTTGTATTTTCATCAGCAGCCTAGTCGATTTAGCCAAGTCTACAATATTATTAATATATTGAATTTCGTAGGATAAGAATTCATTTTTAAAGCTATAATTAAACCTAATTAAAAGCCCTTAAAATGTATTATTTATTAGAAAACATTGAATTCTCCTTTTAAACCAGTTTATTATTATTTTTGCTGATCCTTTTTGGCCAACACTGATACCTGGGCCCAGCATTCATACAGAACTTTGCCAAAATCGTGGGCTGGGCAACCAATTAAGCTCTGTCAAATTGTTTGGCATTTGAAATGTAGACTGAATATGGAGGGGAGACGGTCCTTGTCTCGCCCAGAGCTGGAGTGAAAGCTGCAACTTGATTTTCACTTTCATATATGACAGGGATTTTCAGCCTACACACACACACACACACACATTTCTCTGGCAGGCTCTTTGTTTTTTTTTTGAGAGCTCTACATATATTCATTTAAAAATCTAGCAAATTACCTGTTAACCAGCAACTCTATGCCATAAATGTGAATGTATTTGCAGCCGAGATTCCTGCCGAATTCCTACATCCTGTTGTTGTTGTTGTTGGTCCTGCGGGAATGATTCCGGGGCCAGGCCAGCATCCATCCAAGCATTTTAATGTTCCGCCAGAGCACTCCAAGGGGCAAAAGGAATGTGCGGCAGGTTGTTGGTCCAGGGAATGCCTATGTTCACACAGAGAAGAAATCGGGAAGTTTTCTCTATACTTTTTTGGTTTAAAAAGGTTAAAAATAGGGGAAACCTAAAGAAACACACAATAAATAATATATAAAAGATAGGACTTAGCAGTTCAAATCACAGCCTTATTTATCCCGAAATTTAATTTACATGAGTTTTCCTCTATCTTTCTAGTTCTTTCTTCTTAAAAGATATATTTCCTGTTCTTAATACCCTTTGGCTTATATATTAAATAACCATGGTATAACTCTTCTTCCCTTTGTTACAAATACAATAAATACTTCAAATAAGGTTACCCTCGCCTTTTTATAACATTTATTTCGCGTGCATCTCCTGACCTGGGACTGAAGTTGGTCCTGCCACAAACACACCAGGGTGCGTGCCCCACGGCCTCTGCATTTTGCTTTCAAATTCCTAAAATCCCTCGAATCCCCTGCAATTCCTAATGGCCCCACTGGAGGAGGAGAAGGAATAGGAGCAGTTGCATCCACTCTTTCCAGGCGCCAGTGCTAGTGGAGAAATCTCGAGTGTTTCTGGCGGAGAATGCGACCGGACAAAAGGATTCGGTCGGTCGGCAGGTGTTTAACATTGGCAACAGCGTGAAGATAATGTGTATGAATCAGAAGGAACTTCCAGGTGTTCTGCTAGAAAAAACATAGATTGCCAGGGTTACGGATATGGCCGAATAAATAAATATAATAAACAACAAGAAGAACAAATAATTTAGAGCAAAAACAGATATGTTTTTTGTAGGGAAATGTTGTAGTTTTAAGTTAAATATATATACCTATTAATTAATAGATATCTTAGTAACTTTCTGGAGATAAAAGATAGGTATCTTTTGCCTTAAAAAAAACATAGTGCCAGCACTGACTGAATCTGTCGCATCTTTATAAGATTAAATCGCAACAACTGGGTTTGATTTTGTTGTTCCGTCGTCGACTGTTTGCTTTGCTTACCTTTGGCTTTGGCCAGGTGCACACACCCACATACACACCTGTACACACACCTGTACACACACCTGTACAACTGGTTTGTTCCCTTGGCTGCTGGCCACCCAGCATCTGTTGTCTGTTGTCGCTGGCCCTTGACCCGCTGCAGGTCCTGCCCTCCGTCCACTCTCCTTTTCTTGGGCTGTGTGTGTGCAGATTTTAAATTAGATTTCAGTGTGTGCACTTCTCCGCCGGCTCCTGCGAACCATAAACGAGTCCCGGAGTCCCGGTCCAAGGATTTACTGGATCTTAGCCTTTGATGGAGTCATTCAATCGAAGAATTAGCCATGTAATCGAGGGAAAACCTTAGCAGGTTTCGTCCTTAATTGCTTGATAATTAAATAAAGAAAAAAATTGAATTAGTTTATGCTTTGGGAGATATATATTCTATATATATTCTATATAATAAATAAGGGTTCCTACTCATCCCTTCCTTATAAATATATGTATGTATTTATTTACCTTCAGCTTGTACCTTTTATTTATTATTCCGAAACATTTTCTACTGGCCTTCCTACCCATTGTCCTGCCCAGCTATTCAGGCATTTCCTTCCATCCTTTCAGAATGCTCTGCCATCCATCAATATATCCAACCATTCATCCATCCTGGGCCCTGTGATCTCTGCTAGTTCAATGAACTCGGCCGCTCGAATCCTTTATGTTCCGTGTCCTTCCTTCAACGAGAAGGAGGAGAAGGAGGAGGTGGGTCCGAGCCTGGGATTACATTTATTATTTATTTACGGGCACTTTGGTCTCCGGTGGCAGAGTCTAGACCTAGGCGGACTAATTGAATCACAATAGGAGGGGAGTAGTCCTTGTGCCTGTGTGTCTCTCTCTCTCTCTGTGCGCCGGAAAATGCGTCAAGTGCAATTTAATTTAAATCGTGCGTAGCCAAGGGCAAGCGAGTGGATCAGGAGCAGCAGCAGAAGGAGGCTCTGGAGCAAGGATATCGGTGTCGGGGTCGGTCATGGGTGAGAGGTCGCATTTGAATAAGAGGTCCCAGAGACCCCTGGTACCGGAGGCCACTCGGGGCACTCATTTCATATCCTGTTGTTTATGGCCACACATATCCTTAAGGTCGCAAAAGGCAGGCAGGCAGGCAGGCAGGACCTGGCTGATGGGCCACGTGGGAGTCAAAGGTCAGTGTGCAAAGTGCCTGCGAAACGGAGGCCGAGCCGACGCAGCGCCAGCGAATTCGCTGGCAAATGTGCCAACGGATGCGGACACGGATATTGACAGCCGGGCAATAAAAACGACAAAGGCGACAGGAGCCAGCAGTCAGAAGGAGGAGTGGGAGCAGGAGCAGGAAGAGGAGCAGGAGCAGGAGCAGGAACAGGAGGAGTACCAGGAGTTGGAGAAGCAACATCAACAGTCGACTCAAAGGATGCGTGAACATTTCTTATTTATACAACACCCGCACTGGCGTCATGCATATGAGCAAGCCATATCCATGAAATATACAGTTACAGCTACAGTTACAGCTACCGCTACGGATTCAGATACAGATACAGAGGCAGAGACAGTTACAGCTACAGATACAGATACAGATGTGTTGAAAATAATAGCAGTGCTTTCTTTATTTAAAAAAGAAAGTGAATGTATACTTTTGATTATTAAATTTAATTGCTGATTGCTTTAGTAAGTTTTTTACTTATTTCTAGTTCTTTCATTAATGAACCAAGTTCTTCTATATCCAAGGTCTCTAATATAAAGTTTATTATTGTAATTTAGGTATTTTCAAATAAAGTTGTCATTCCAAGGCACGGAAATACAATGGAATCATGTCTAATTTATAAAATGAAGTTATTTCTATGTACCAATCTATTAATAAAATATTCCATCCTTATATCTACAAGCAAACCGGCTGCAGATCTTGCTAATATTATAATAAAACATACATCTGTACAGTATAACCTAGTATTTTGTCCTATATTCCGTTGTTAACACACATACTGGCACCCCATAAATACAAATCCAGCCAAAAGAAACACTTTTGGGACCGAAATCCCTTTGGCACACAGCAGCCAGTGACAAGTGGCTGCTACTGATGAATGCAAACATGAATCTCCATATGGAAATCTCATCAAATCGTACAGAAAAGATATGGTAATGGCCAGCAAATCGAACGTAGATTTACAGAAGTAGTAACCTATACTATATATTATAGTATATTATGTATAAAATCAAGCTCCAACTAGGTGGTGAGGAGGTGAAACTCCTGAAAGTACCCTCTTAAATATCACTACTCCTGAGAAGTTATATTTTCTCTCGATGTAATCCTTTGACGTTCCTGAAAAGTTGTCAATCCAAAGCAGGGAGAGAGAGAGTAGCCACTGGTGCTCCAGTTTTGAACTGATGTCCCATTACGGGAACAGGCTACTTCATGCCGCAATCAGGCTGCTGATTCTTTGCCAGCAAAAACTTTGTCATTGCCTTCTTACACTTTTGGGATGCCCTAACAGGAGGAGGGCCATAGGAATTCCAAACGAAGGAAGGAAATGTGGCAAGTAATAAAATCCGAATAACTTAGATATGTTTTAGGTTAATTAAATGATCTGGTCACTATTTATAAACCTAAAGAGGCTTCTCAAATATTTTTCTGGTATTAAATCTAATACGAAAAGAGCATTCCCGCCTTCCCCCTATCTCAAATGAAACCTTTCTTTATATTACTATTTTTTTCGCCTTTTTTTTAAGGGAGAAACTTGTGCTGCGCCGCACTTTTGTTACTTGTTACTTTTGCCTTGGCCAGTTTGCCTTTGGCCGGCAGCAAAGTTTGTACGCGGCCATTTAGCAGCAGATGTGTGGCGGCGGCGGGGGCGGGGGGCGTGGCTGGTGAAGGCTGGTCGCCAGGATATCGCGCACACGGAATGCACGCCACGTCAGATGGCTCAGCTCGGCGCAGGACGTGCTTCACAGCTTAAACAGGCTGACACGCCCCCCTACCAGGAGTTTTTTCTCTCCTCATTTTTCATTTTTATTTATTTTTTTTTTGGGGGGCAGCTGCTGGTGGTGGGCGTGGCCATATAATCATATGGCAATGCGACGGGCAAAGCGGCTTCATTATCGACAGCAGCAGCTGCAGCTGCAGCGGCGTCTAATTAGCGCGACCAACGCGTCGTATGCGCAATGAATAATTGTCGGTTACCTAAGCCGCAGGCCTCTGGGAAAAAGTGGCTCTCACCCAAACAGCCGCCCTGCGGTTGCAACTCGCTGCGGTTGTCCATGTTGCAACCATGTCTAGCCCCGGAGTGGGGGAAATAGCCAGCACCGAGACAGAAACGGATACGGTTACAGATATAGAGATACATTTGCAGTTTGGTTTTTGGGATTTCGGGTACGTGCCCTGCGGCGGAATCACATGGCTTACAGGCACGGGTCACGCGCCAAGGACCGACACTTATTACATAATATCCAGGAGCCATCGACCAGCAAATTGGCCAGAGATCGAGATGAAAACGAAACCCATTCGGGCTCCAAAGGGGTCTCGAACAGCAAGTAAATAATAAACATATTATAATCCCGATTTAATTGCTAAAAAAAAAAATGAGTTAGTTAATGAATAGTTCTTTCTGCGAAATAACTTGCCTAATTGCACTTGAAGGACCTACTTGTCCCGGTTTATTCGCAAAATGCGAGCACAAAACTTCAATAAATTAACCACAAGACAATTTGGGGAAAAGCCGCATAGCTTAAGAGTAGCAACGCGGCCGTGGCACTAAACTATGGAAGATTGCGGCTCCCTTATTGGGGATTATTAATTAGCAATTTATTCCAATCCGCAGCGCAGAGAGTTCACCTGGCGGCACTCGGCAGCCCAGCAGCCCAGCAGCCCAGAATCGCAGCTGTTGATGTCATGGAGACCATCATCATCATCCCTGGAACCCACTCAGCCAACTAATCCCGACGTAAGCACCACACAAGTGGCACATAATAACAATTGAATTTTCAGTTAACATCACTAATTAGTCTCAAGATGGTTAGGGCTCTGGCAATATGTGGATTATTACACTAAGCAAAATGTCTAGTATGTACATATTATATATATAATTAAATAAGTAAGTACTATGATTTTATCAGGAAAATGTCAAGTTTTTAAGGCTCTTACTATGCTTAGAATTATAAAAGTTGAGCTTAAGACAACAGACTATGGAAGATTTTCTTTGTTTAGTACTGAAAGCTGCTTGTTCCCCAACTCAAACTTAAATCTATAAACTATAATTATCTATAATTTATCTATTATTTTGCTTAAAGTAATTCTAATACTGACAAGTCATTTGGTTTAATTATTTTATTTTAATATTTATTTATTTTATATTTGTACAGAGCAGAGGTTATTATAATTTTGTCATGATATTTGCAACGCAGTCAAAGAGGCATCTCAGATATATTCTGGCTCAGCGTCACAAGCCGAGTCGATATAGCCATGTCCGTCTGTCTGTCCGTCCAAATGGCACATTTTCGCTATTTATGAAAATATCCAAATATTGGAAAATTTGCCTTAAGAATTACTTCCCATAAAGACTTTAAATC